>PJEM01005765.1:44344-82766 GCA_004023845.1 Helogale parvula | reverse complement strand
GCCCACAAGGGCAGCCCTTTGTTATGGATGCCAGCCAAGAACCACAAAATCGATCTCCCAGGGTTTGCAGCAGAGGTGACAGGGTTTAATGTGGCAAAGGACAGGGACCCTAGAGTGGCCACCCAGTGAGAGTGCTGGGCTGTGGGGGCTGGACGCCTGCCGAGCAGGGCTGCACAACGGAGACAGGCAGGGACTAACTTTCCCCAGGGGCACCCAACCCCTACCAGTCAGAGCAGGCTGGTTCTCAAAGGCAGCCTGGAGTGCTTAAGGGAGTGGGGCAGGAGCCCGGGTTCCAGTGCCACCTGCGGGAAAGACCGGCAAGGGACACCCGGTTGAGGCAAGGGAGCCAGGTATCCAGAGACAGGCGGCTGAGGGTGGGAGCGCCATCCACAGGGGCCGAGCCTGGAAAGGGGATGGACGTAGGCACCATATTGAGTATGGAGCACAGCCAATCCGCAGGGAGAAACATGGACAATGTAGGCTCTAAAACAAGGATCCCAGGGCCAGAAGTTCATGTGTGTTTTAGTTGTCTATTCCCAGGCAACCAACCACCCCCACATTTGGCGGCTTGAAATAAATAACAATCACTTACTTGCTCACAATATTACAATTTGAGCATCAGCTGGGCTGGAGAACCCATTTCTGAAAGAGACAGCAAGTCGACGCAGGCTGCTATCTGCCAGCTCAGAAATTCATTCCCTCACAGCTCTGGTCTCACAGCTCTTTTTTTTTTTTTTAACAATTATTTTTGAGACAGAGCGCGTGGGGGAGGGACAGAAAGAGGGAGAGAGAGAATCCCAAGCAGGCTCCATGCTGTCAGCACAGAGCCCGATGCGGGGCTCGATCTCGCAGACCGTGAGATCATGACCTGAGCCGAAGTCGGATTCTTAACCGACTGAGCCACCCGGACGCCCGCCCTCCCCCACCCTATTAAAAAAACATCTATGTATATATTTTGAGGGGGGAGGGTCAGAGAGAGAGAGAAACCCAAGGAGGCTCCGCACTGTCATCGCAGACCTCGACGCAGGGCTCGAATTCACAATCCATGAGATCATGACCTGAGCTCATCTTAACTTGATTACATCTACAACCACCCCATTTCCAAGCAAGGTCACGCTCATAGGTTCTGGGGGTCAGGACTTGAATGTAGCTTTGGAGACATGGGGAGAGAAGACAACATACTACCTCCTGGTAGGAGAATGCCACGGATTTTGCAGCAAGCTTTAACCCACCACAGTCTGAGAGAGGATAACAGGAAGGGCAATGAGGAAGTGGGCAGAGAAGAGAAAGGCGGTTGTTACTGCCAGCCACTGGGTGGGACTCGATCCCACTGGGGACCAAGGATAGATGCCCCAGAGTTTCCCCAAGCAGGCATAAGGCGGCTGCAGGATGCATCTGCTGACCGCCTCCTCCTGGTCACTGCCCTAGCCTGCCCTGTGCCCCTGCACGCAGGAACAGCATGCTGCCAGGTGACTCCCTCGGGCACAGGGTGTCAGGGTTTGCAGGAACCAGTCTTCCGAGCACGGAGGGAGGGCTGCCAGCAGGTGGGTGGAGCCCCGAAAGCCTCTGCTACAAAGGGCAGGTCAAGGCAAGCGAGGCAGAGGTGGCCAAATCCCAACCTCGAGGGTGAAGCCGCGAGTACAAGGCTCAAGGGCAGATGGGCCTCCACAGATGAAGCCCAGGGCCTGCCCCTATAACGTCTGAATCAGACCAAGAGGAGGGCACAGCATGGACTCCTCCAGGGTGAGCCACTGGAGGCCGGGCTGGGGACAGATCTGCCCCTTGGCAGAAGAGGGGTGGGGCTGTGGCCTCAGGCAGGATCAGGGGCAGGCTCGAGGCTCCAGGCTGAGCCCCTGGAGGAGCAGCTTCAGGGCCTGACACACAGTGGGGGGAGCCAAAGCAACCACAGCTCTTCTGACCCTGGGCTCGGGAAAAACAGGGAGGGTAGGGGGATGGCAAAGGGGCAGAACGTGCTTCCCTCTCTGCTGTTCACCTCCCCTGCCAGGCGCCCGTGGCCTGCAAAGCTGCCAGCAGAAAGCACAGCCATGAGTTTCTCATGAATGATTTTCAATGATTCCTGTTCTGTCCGTGGGGGGAAATCACGTATTGAAAATCCAGCAAAAGCGTAGCCAACTGAGGGCTGCTCCGGATCGCTGCTGAAAGGCAGACGGCGTGGCCACGGGCTTTCAAACCGCAAGGGGTCCTGGGAGAGAAACAGGCTCCCAGGGCCAAGGCCGGCGTGAGCCCGAGGCGATACCCTCTGAAAATCAGGCCACGGTGCACCCACTCCGCCCCTCGCTCATTCGTTCGTTATGCAACGTGTAATCACGAAGCACTTGCAATATGTCACTCACTGTTCTAGGCGCTGGAAAGCTGATGTGAATGAAACAGATTTTTTTTTAATCCCTGTAGTCATGGGAGTTTACATTCTTGTAGGAGGAGAAAGGTAGGAAACAAATAAATGGGCAGAACACGCAGCGAGTCTCCTGGTGGGAAGTGGGAAGGAGAAAAATAGGGCAGGGACGGGAATATAGAACATAGATAGGAGCTGGGGACAGGGGGAAGGTTTCAGGGTTCAAAAGAGTGACCGGGAATGTACTTCCTGAGATGCTGACACTTCAGCAAAACCCTCGAGGAGGTGCAAGAGGGAGCCCTGTAATCAATGGAGAAAGAAAGAGCAGGCCAGGGGGCAGCCAGTGCAAAGGTCCTGAGGTGGGAGTGGCCCCCTGTATTCCAGGAACTGCAAAGAGACTAGAATGGCTGAAATGGAGGAGAGGAGATAACCGGCCTGGAGCTCAGACAAGTAGGGGCAGGGCCGGCACCAGATTAGGCGGGGCCTCTTACAGCCCTCAGCTTTCATTCAGATAACACAGGAAGGCTCTGGAGGATTCTATGCCAAAAGGGACAGAATCCAGGGGCGCCTGGATGGCTCAGTCAGTTAAGCGTCGGACTCCTGACTTCCGCTCAGGTCACGATGTCACCGTTTGTGAGTTTGAGCCCAAATTCGGGCTCTGTGCTGGCAGTGCAGAGCCTGCTTGGGATTCGGTCTCCGTCTCTCTCTCTCTGCCCCTCCGCTGCTTCCTCACGCGCTCTCTCTCTCTCTCTCTCTCAAAAGAAATTTAAAAGTTTTAAATTGAAAACAACAACAACAACAAAAGGGACAGAACCTGACTCAGGTTTTGGGGAACCCCAATAGCTGTTGTTTTCAGAGCAAACTGTAAAGGTCAGAAGGGGGGACACTGGTGAAGAGGTCACACACCAGTGGTGAACATATCCAGATATTGAGAACCGCAAACATACCAAGAACTATTATTTTAGTAAGAATTGTTTTCGCCTTCATCATCAGCATTTGGCGAATCATCTGGCCCAGATTTCCCATGAGTCCTAGCCACACGAAAACCAAATCTATCTAACACTCTGATTCAGCGGCTCCATCCTTCCCCTGGGTAAAGCAAAAAGCGGCCCCAAATCCTGTTGTATCCACCAGTCTGTCGCTGATGCTGGATTTCTTCTGGGACGTCTCATGCTTCTGGTCTTTTCCTTGGGAAGCAAAGTGGCTGGAGTCTGGGGTGGAGGAGTCAGATGGGCTGGGCTGAATCTGGGCTCTGACACCCACCCGTTGGGCAGGGCAGTTTCCAGAAGCACAAATCTGGATTTACCTCCTCCGGCCATTGGGTCTTTGCCCCTCCTGGGCCCAGATGGTAGCCAGGCCCTGGCGTCCCCAGCCTTTGGGCTTTTTGTGGGTAGGGTCACGGCCGAAGTTGCCAGGCATCCAGGAGCCAACCCCCTCCGAGGCTTTTGTTTTCAACTGCAGCCAAAGCTTCGAAAGGATTATATGGGATCAGCCGTTCCCAGAGCCTGGAGGTACACAGACCCATATTTTTTTTTAATAATTATGGTTATGTATTTGGAAAAAAGAGAACCAGCCCAGTCAACCCATGACTTCATGAATATTATTGCTCAGGGGGAGGCTAAAATATTTGGGGTGATTTGGTTTGGTTTGGTTTTCAAAAGGTGCCTTAAATTAAAAATATTATGCTATAAATACCATAAGTGGTAGAAAATGCAGCAACTGTCAGGGAGGAAGGACAGAATAATGCTGCAGGAGGGCTGTCTTGGGTGGGGAAGAAATGAAGGGAACGGCTTCCCCATCCGCCTCCCCTCCCACCCCCCAGCAATTGAAAACGTTTTTTAAAAATGTGCCCTTTTAGTATAATGGAAAAACAGGCACACTAGAAACGTTAGAAAATACAGACCATCAGAAAGGTTAAAATAAAAAGCTCATACTCTCACGTCCCAGATATCACGGCCATTAACACCTAAGTGCACATCTGTCTTGGTCCTTCTACTGCCGGCTAGCAAATTACCACAAATTTGGCAGCTTAAAATACCATCCGCTTACTACGTGTCACTTCCGCAGCTCAGAAGTCCGGGTGGCCTCGGCTCTCGGCTCTGAGTCTCAAAAAGCCAAAGTCAAGGTGTCAGCCAGAGTGGGCTTTGATCTGCAGGGTCTGGGGAAGAGTCCCCTTCCAGCTTTGGCCAGGTTGGACCTAGAATTCAGGTCCTCGAGGCTGTAGGACTGAGGCCCCTCCCCATATCTCTGACTTCTTCTGCCATTCTCCTTTGCCACCCACCAGAGAAGGCACTTGGCTTTTTTTTTCTTTTTTTAACATTCATTTATTTTTGAGAGAGAGAGACAGAGTGTGAGCAGGGGAGGGGCAGAGAGAGATGGGGACACAGAATCCGAAGCAGGCTCCATCCAGGCTCCAAGCTGTCAGCACGGAGCCCGATGTGGGGCTCGAACTCACAACCGTGAGATCATGACCCAAGCCAAAGTCGGATGCTTAACTTACTGAGCCAACCAGGCGCCCCGAGAAACTCTGCTTTTAAAAGGCTCTTTGTGGGGGCACCTGGGTGGCTCAGTCAGTTAGGCCCCCGACTTCGGCTCACGTCATGATCTCTCGGTTCATGCGTCCGAGCCCCACATCATGCTCTGTATGCTGTCAGCCCGTCAGCTCAGAGCTCACTTCGGATCTTCTGTCCCCTGTCTCTCTGCCCCTCCCCCGCTTGCGCTCTCTCCCCCCAAAAAAAAAATATTTTAAAAAATTGATTTGATGTATTGAAGAGAATAAGACAGATGTTCTGCAAAATGTCCCATTCTCTAGATATGTCAGGTGGCTTCCTTGCGATGCCATCGAGTTTGTCCTTCTATCCCCTGTACTTCCTCTCAGTCGGAAGTTACACGCTGGGGTGGCAGCCAGTGTTTACCACCCAGGGTGTTGGCCAATTTCGGTGGTGTAAATGCCTCCACCACGGCTGTTTTCAAGGCACCAATGTGACACCCCCAGATTCAGATGTGGGAGATGCACACAATCTGCCCACTCAAACCGGTTCTGGCACCCGCTGCTAGATGGATGGGATCAGGCTTCGGGAGAGGCAGAGGGGGTGAAGCAGGCTGGCTGGAGAGAGACTGGAGGAGCTTCCCCACCGCCATCGCCAAAGACTGGAGATGAGGCAGCCTGACATGTGCCCCAGGAGTGGAAGCGACAGGCAGCCTGTCACCTCTAACAGGAATGTCGGGGTTGGGGGAGGGGAGCGAACCACACGAGCTGTGGTCTCAGAAGCCATAAGCAAAGAGCCCCGTGTAGGAGCACAGCCAAGAAGCAGGCATGGCAGGGCAATCCCCCAGCGCCCCTGCTCCTTGGGTGGGCTGCTCTCCACTGATGGCCGCAGGTCGCCAGCACGACTGAGTCCCAGCTGCCCACAGCACTAACTTGCTTGGCAACCATCCCTTGATTGGTTTTCTTTCCTTCCCCTCCCTGGCTCATCTCTGGGCACCTCTACTGGGGTTTCCCAGGCAGCCCCTCCCAAATAAAGGGCTGGCCCTTAAACCCCCGGGTCAGGTCCTGCTTCTGGGACCCGAGCTGAGCCAGAAGGCAGCCAGGGGACTGGAACGGGAGTAGGGCTGTTTCGAGGTTTTACGTGTTTTACAAAGGCACGTATTCATTTATTATTGATGCAATTAAAAATCTATTTTAAATAATAAATTTTTAAGAGGAAAAACTACAGCTAGAAGCCACAGAATATTCACTGAGGGAGACCACAGCCTAGCTCCCTATCTTCTCGCCCTCACCGAGAGCCCGCTGTCCCCCGAGCCTCAGACCTCTCCCCGCACACCCCAAGACACAAGGGCGGGCGATAATTTTAAGAGGAGCTGACATTTGTTGAGCAGATACTGCGCAGAGTGCTTTGTGCAGGTTATCTGCTTTACATACTTCGAGCACATGTATTTATCTCCCCTCCCTCCCAAGCTCCCTTTAATATAATCGTGAAGGAACAAAAAAAGGTATAAACCCACAATAAGGAAGGGGGGGCAGGGTGTCAGCAGATGAGGGATTTCAACACATTTCTGGAAGACAGAGAGCAGAAGGAAGGGTGGTGACAGGTGACACAGAGCAGAGAGAGCCGCAGCTGGAATCCTCCCAGGCGGGGAAGCGCCAGGAGGAGGCTCCAGGGGGAGACCGTGGGGGTCCCTGGGGGCAAGAGTGGGAACCGGGGCTGGAAACAGGACTGATCCATCCTCTGGGAGACCCCGGGGCCCCACACACTCACTTAAATGGAGCTCCCCACCCCCCCACCAGTCCCCACCCGTGGCTACACAGGAAGAGATGCCCTGCCGGGCTGCTCATCTAAAGAAAGGTTGCAACGTCAAAGACAGAGAAGAACAACAGGAAAGTTCATCTTGGAGGAAACAGATAATGTGGTAAACTGGGGAGAATTTAAAGAAAGATGAGAAAGAGGAGGAAGGGGAGGGGGAGGAAGAGGCGACGGAGAAGACAAAGCTTTATGCTCAGATGTGAGAAGCTATCGCACCCATAAAGCAAGAAGGTGGCACTAACAATTAGATGAAGTAGGAGCCCTCGGAAATTTCAACTATGAGGACAGAGTGAAAGAAGTTGATTGATGGCCGGAAAGAAAAAAAAATCAAGAGATTCTTCCAGAACATAGAGCATAATGAAAGAGACAGAAACCATGAGAGAAAAGATAAGAGACATATAGAATCATCCGAGAGATGCGACATGCGAGGAATAACAGGATTTTCAGAAAGAAAGCCTAGCAAAGATGGAAGGGAAAAAATCTACAAATCATCCCAACCCTTGTGGCTTAGGACAGCCCTGGAAGAGGCGGGCTCGGGTCATGATCTCGCAGTTCGTGAGTTAGAGCCCCGCGTCAGGCTCTGTGCTGACTGCTCAGAGCCTGTGAGCCAGGAGACTTTTGTTGGTGCGTTCCATGTCAGTTGTTCCTTCTGACCTCCCTTCGTGTTTAACGGTCTCAAGAGAAGCCAAGCTGGGGAGAGCGTATCCCTGGGACCAAAGTGTAAAACGAAGATTGTCCTCCCAGAGCTAGATCCTAGAAGGCATCTGGTTTTGTTTGAAAAAGGAGGCGTTGTTTCCATTACAGCTTATCTTGTGGATGGGGAAGTCAACTTGTCGGACACGTCTTAAGTCCAGAGGAGGCAATACTGAGGTTGGTGGATGGGTCTGATGGGAGCAGATCGGGGCAGAAGTTATAAAAGACCTCTCAACAGATGTTTTTGATAGCGGGATGGGATGCCTGGCAAAGGAGCGAGCCCTCTGTTGCTGGAGGTATTTAAGCGGAACCCAGAGAAACATCTGTCAGGAAAACTATAAAAGGAATTGGAACCCTAAACAGGTAAATGCTGACAGATAGAAAGTAGACTAAAGATTATCAGGGGAGGGGCACCTGAGGGGCTCAGTGGGTTGAGCATCCAATTCTTGATCTCGGTTCAGGCCCTGATTCTAGGCTGGTGGGATCAAGCCCCACGTCAGGGTCCATGCTGAGCCTGGAGCCTGCTTGGGATTCTTTCTTGGGAGAGAAAAGGACTCTCTCTGCCCCTCCCCTGCTCATATGCTCTCTCCCTCTCTAAATTAAAAAATAATTTTGGGGCGTCTGGGTGGCTCAGTTGGTTGAGCATCCAACTTCAGCGCAGGTCATGATCTCACAGTCCATGGGTTCGAGCCCCGCGTTGGGCTCTATGCTGACAGCTCACAGCCTGGAGCCTGCTTCCGATTCTGTGTCTCCCTGTCTCTCTGCTCCTCTCCTGCTCGTTCTCTGTCTCTGTCTCTCAAAATAAAATAAAGACATAAAAAATTTTTTAATAAATTAATAAAATAATTTTTAGTTAAAAAGGTAAATTTTATGGGTGCCTGAGTGGCTCCTACGGTTAAGCGTCCAACTTCGGCTCAGGTCATGATCTCAAAGTTTGTGAGTTCAAGCCCTGTATCGGGCTCTGTGCTGACAGCTCAGAGCCTGGAGCCTGCTTCAGATTCTGTGTCTCCCTCTTTCTCTGCTCTCCCCCACTCGCTCTCTGTTTCTCTCTCTCTCAAAAATAAACATTTTTTAAAAACATAGTAAATATTATGTTACATATATTTTACCACAATTTATAAATGTCCACCAATAGACGCACAGACCAGCAAAATGTGGTGAATCCACATGATGGGATACTATTCGGCTATGAGAGAAATGAAAGACCGACACCTGCTACAACAGGAATACCCCTTGGAAACATTACACTAAGTGGAGGAAGCCAGTCACGAAAGACGCATATCATGTGGTTTTGCTTATACGAAATCTGCAGAACAGGCAAACCTACAGAAACATAAAATAGATGAGGGGTTGCCCAAGGCAGCGGAGGGGCTGGAGGGAAATGGGGACTGACTGCTCATGGGGACGCGGTTTCTTTGGGGGCTGATAAGGAGTGCTGATGGTTGCTGTGGGAGGGCACTGAAACTCACTGAAATGTACACGTTAAATGGGTGGATGGTAGGGTATGTGAATCATATCTCAATAAAGCGGTTAAAAAAAAAAACAAAAAGGAATAAGAGGCTTCCCACCAAGATGGGAAGTAGGGCCAGGTGACCTTCCATTCCAAGGCTGGGTGGTTTTCTACTCCAAGGCGATCTTCGGATGCCTGGCCCCCTCAAGGTTTGGCCCCTGGAGGGCTTTCTCAGCAGCACACGGACGGACACACTCCCTCAATGCTGTGCTTGCCAGTGGCTGAGTCAGAAACTTCCAGGCAGCGCCCCCTGCATCACGCTGTCAGCCTGGCCCCCTGGGCTGGTTTGTTTTTCCAGGGCATAAACGTATTTTATGGAGAAATAAAATGCACAATAATAAAAAGGGGGAGGGGAGTGTTTCCACAGGCTCACATTTTATCCAAAGGGGCCGTGATTTGGCATCCCTGGCTCGAATATGAAATTATTACACAGGAATTGACTCTCGGTGTCTCCGATGCTCGCTGGGATGATTGCTTCTATAACTTATGGAGACAGCCGCGCGTTTGTATTCAAGTGATCACATAAATTAATATCCATATGTGGAAATGCTGTGTTGGGAGCAGACCCGGTTTAAGAATGCTCGCCTTGTAATGATCCTTGTACCTGAAGGAAAATGTTCATCCCGGGGCTCCCAGCCCAGCTCTGGTTCGTCAGGGTTTGAAGGGAAAGACGGCAGCCAAAACGTTCCCCCTTAAAAGTGATGGAGAACTGTGTGCTGTGTTCAGGCGTGATGTCATCCGAGGGAAGGAAGGGAATGGCTTTTGTGGAAAAAAAAAAATTTTTTTTTAAATAAATAAATCCAAAAGCATGTGCCTTAAAATGTAATGTTTTGCTCCTCAGGGATGGGTTTAGCCCAAAGTTCTAATTATACGTGTGGCAGTAAAGGCCTCCCAGGCTTCGTGCTTGCCAAAAGCTTTGATTTTGCGATGTGACAGGAGACAAAATTATTCCTTTCTCCTTAAGAGCTTGCCAACACCGTGCCAAAGGATAGACGGGGGCGGTAGCTCCCGCAGGAATTAATGACAGCTTTGTGAGGGCAGGGCAGGGGATGGGGAAGTAGAGACCCATAATCCAGTCCTCAGATTGCAGACCACGTAGGTGACGCCAGAAGCCATGACTGGGCAAGGCTGCCTGCGCTGGGGCTGAGCGAGTCACGGGGACACAGTGCCCCACATAAGTCGGATGCTCAAAAGAGATCTGCTGAATGAAAATGCAGATGACGGGGTGAGGGTGGGGGGGCTGCCTGGGTGGCTCAGTTGGTTGAGCGTCCAACTTCAGCTCAGGTCATGATCTCACAGTTCATGAGTTCGAGCCCTGTGTCGGGCTCTGTGCTGCCAGCTCAGAGCTTGGAGCTGCTTCAGACTCTGTGTCTCCCTCTCTCTCTGCCCCTTGCCCACTTGTGCTCTGTCTCTCTCAAAAATAAACAAACATTAAAAAAAAAAAAAGAAAACACAGAAGGACAGGCACCTAGGTGGCTCAGTGCGGTAGGCGTCTGACTCCTGATCTCAGCTCTGGTCTTGATATCAGGGTTGTGAGTTCAAGCCCCATGTTGGGCTCTGTGCCACCCGTGAAGCACGCCTTTATATTTTACTCAAAAAATAAAAACTATATATACAGGAGGAGACGAACAGAGGCACACAAAACCACCTCCGCCTCTACTCCCTCACCCGTTCATTCACTATGTTCACAAAACCCCAAACCTATGACGAACCCTTTCATGTGGCGCATATTTAATTCCATTTCATTCATTCTGGAGCTATTCCACATGGGGATTTATATCCTTTTCAGGTGATGCATGACAATCATGTGCTCAATAGAAAGTGCTAGATAGGGCCGGCCTTCTGCAGATGAGGTCACTTCCCTCCCCCCCATCCCCCCTACCCCTGGTCTTCTCATGAGGGACCCTCCCCTGCCCAACTGGCAGGCCCCAGCCTCACAAAGGACTTGCTGAACTTAAAAACAAAGTGTTCAAAGACTTCTTTTCTATATTAAGAGCTGAACAAGCGTAGGACAGTACAACTCCCTCATTTCTACACACACACGCACGCACGCACGCACACCTCGGTTCTCCCGTATCCACCGCACCCCAGTCACGAGCTCTCATTGTCTTTACAAGGAGAACAGCAGACTTCCAAGAAACCTCGAGAAAGGTACTTCTAAGGCTTTGAAGGCACAGAGCAGCAGCAATGTGCTGGAAAAGACTTAAGCACTGGCTCTTGGGGGTGGGGAAGGCCTGGCTGTAGGGGTCGCCGATTCCTGGGGTGCACATACTCCCACCATGGCCCGACTTCAAGCTCTGGACTTGACGTCGCCTGCCGCAGAACTGGGAGGAGATGCATGTGATTGGTGCTCATCGGCCGACGAGCGCACCCTCCCTGGCCCTGAGCTGACTGGTCTGGAACATGCTGGCTCCCCGCAGATGCTGCTCCCAGGAGAAGCAGTGAGGGGGCCCTGGAAACATTCCAGCAAAGCCTCGGCTATTCCCTATCATCTAGACAACATTCCTTGCCCCACCCCCCGCCTCAATCTCTCCTGGCTTTTCTTGAAGTTTATTTATTTTTGAGAGAGAAAGAGTGTGCAAGCGGGGGGGGGGGGGGACAGAGAAAGCGGGGGCAGAGAATCTGAAGTAGGCTCTGTGCGGACAGCAGCAAGCCTGATGCGGGGCTCAAACTCACGAACCGTGAGATCATGACCTTATCCAACAGAGCCACCCCGGCACCCCTCTCCTGGTTTCTGAAGGACTTCAACACCAGACACCCAAGAGGAAAGACTCGCCATTCCAGAAGCCTGTCATCTTTTCAAAGGTTACGCTTTCCCCTGGCCCAGTAGCTCATACCAAGAAAATGGCCATCAAGAATGTTCCCCACTAAGGATGAGCAGTGGAGAGACGGAGAAACCACGAAGCGGGGAGATTGGCTGCTAGTGTCCAAAGCGGATCCGTGCCCTTACCTGGACTGGAGCTGCCCTCCACATCAGCCCGAGGCTGGATCTCCTTCAGGGCAGCACGAGCCCCCATCTACTTTGGCCTCCTCCTAGATCTTCTTCCTCGTTTCCCGCAAGGCCATTGCCACAGCTCTGGCTTCGGGCCTTTGTAGCTGGGCCCCTAGCCTTGGCTCACGCAGTGTGGCCCCTATATCCTTGCTTGGCAAATGTTCCCTCCTCCCTCCCCTGCCCCAGCCCCTCCGTGCACCCCCACCATGGGCAGAGTACACTCCCAGGCCCCACTGATGTGGGTCTCAGCCACGTGACTCACTTTGGTCCATGGAATTTAACTCAACAGGATACAGTGCCCCCAGGTAGCTGGTGCAGCTTCGACGTGGAATGAAAGATGCTCAGAGGTGACCTCCATCCAACCCCCTAGGCCGGAACACAGAAGCCACAACCATCCCCGGGTGAGAAATACGGGTTTGTGGTAAGCCACGGGGATTTGGGGGTCATTTGTTATGCAGCATGCAACTCTTGACCTCGGCTCGGGTCATGATCTCACGGTTTGGGGTTCAAGCCGTGTGTTGGGCTCTGCGCTGACAGCGAGGGGCCTGCTTGGGATTCTCTCTCTGCTCCTCCCCAGCTTGTGCTCTCTCTTGGTGTCTCAAAATGAACAAATCAACCTTAAGAAAAACAAAGAGAGCCTGGGTCAACGTGTTGATACAGAAGAGTTGGCTTTGCACTAATAGGTTGTCAGAGACCTTCTTGCAAACCAACTTCCAAGGGCACGAGCACTTAAAGGGGCCGCACATACCCTTGCCCACTTATGACCACATGCATATGCCTTCCTGAGGTAGGATGTAGTCCGGTGTATTCTTTTTCTCTGACAACGAATCATTTGCTAAGGTCCTACCGTACACCAGACACTGTGCGTCAGGCACCTGGAACCCACCATCACGAAGGCTGTCACGGTCCTCGGGAATGCAAGCCCTTAAATGGGAGTACGTGTGAATGACACAGATAGAGAGTGCAGGGCCTTCAAGAGGGAAGGAACCCTCACATTCAAGGTTCAAAAGAAGCTGCCAGAACCAAGAAAGGCTTCACAGAAAAGGAAGAAACGGAAGTAAGTCCTAAAGGAAGAGCTGGGCTCAGAGGCAGGGTGAAGTCCGGTGTTCCAGGCACGCAACATTGAGTTCAAGTGTGCCCCCGGAAGGTGTGAGATCAGACACATCAGACCCCTTAGCGTGAATGGTACACTGAGTCAGGTCACGGTCAAGAGACTCGGTATCCTCACTCTACCCAATACAAAAGATTACTTACAGCTACAATCATCAAGAAGGCGCCTGGTTGGCTCCATCGGTTAGGCATCCAACGTCAGCTCAGGTCATGATCTCACGGTTCGTGAGTTCAAGCCCTGCATCAGGCTCTGTGCTGACAGCTAGCTCAGAGCCTGGAGCCTGCTTCAGATTCTGTGTCTCCTTCTCCCTCTGCCTCTCCCCCACTCACGCTCTGTCTGTCTCTCTCTCTCAAACATAAACATTGGGGGGAAAAAAAAACATGGCATTCTGTCCTTGTCATTTTTCTGTTAAGTCCACCTGACCCTCTCACCTCTGTTATAAATATTCTCCTGTTTTCTTCTGGTTCTGTACTTGCTCTTGTTAGTATATTTTTGCTTTCTTTGTATAGTTAACACAAACGCACCCAGCATTTGGCATGTGATTGGGGGTGGGGGGTGCAGACAGGGCCTGGCGTGAGATACAAATCCAAGTTAGTCCCTCCATACCGGTAAGTTGGACTCATGGCGTTCATTAAATAGTTATTCCTGTATCTGCTATTTGATTATTTTGGTTTGTCACGGATTAAGTTATCATCAGGTTTTACGCCTCTTCTAGAATCGTTCCTATTCAGTGGATCGGTTCTCTGTTTTGCCAATTACATAGGATCTTGGTTATCACAGCAGTATATTCACCCCTTGACATTTGTAGGGAATAAGAAGAAAAGACTCAGGATTCTATTTTGTGGGTAAGAAGAACCATTAGCAATTTCTGAGCATAACAAAGCAGACTTCCTATATTTGGAGTTAATCAGAGGGAGGTGTGTGGAATGTAGAAGGGAGAGTGGACCCGGAGGCCAGGAGACTGGGCTGGCAGTCTTAGATGATAAGGCCTAAATGCAGGTAGAGAGCATGGAAAAAGATGCAAACCTACATTTATAAAATTAGAATATAGTAGCTATACAGAATCTTCTAGAGCACATACTCACAAATACTCATTCTACAAGCGAGGAAACTGAGAGCCAGAGAAGTGGAGTCACTTGCGCAGGACCACACAGTGAGTTAGGGCAGAGCTAGGAACGGAACCCAGGTGTATCAAGCAAGAATGCTGTTAAGTAACAGAAATCCTGAGGCACCTGGCTGGCTCAGTTGTAGAACATGCAAGTCTTGATCGCAGGGTTATGAGTTCAAGCCCCATATTGGGCATGGAGCCTACCTTAAAAAAAAAAGAAGAAGAAAAGAAAAGAAATCCTACTAACAGTGGCCTGAGTAAAGGGAAAACACAAAAGAGGGTTTTATTTCTCTTGTGGGAGAAATCCAGGGAAGCATACAGAATCTAGGGATCATGCATCTACTTAGGTTATCACAGACCCCTCTATCCTCCCACTCTGCTGTCCTCTGCTTGGAGGGTGGAGGGGGTGAGGGGAGGTCATGCTCATGGTGCCAAGATGGCTGTTGCACCTCCAGGCACAGTATCTGTATTCCAGGCAGCGGTGGCGGGGGTTGGCGGGGGAGGCCAGGATTAAAGGTGTTCTCTTTTCAGGAGAATGTTTATCTGTTTGGGAAGGGAAACCCTTCCGGAGATTTCTGCTTACCTCTCCTTGGCCAGAACTGAGTCACATGGCCCCCACCCACTCTAAAGTCGCCTAGCAATTTGAGAATTTCACTATCTCGCCTCTGTGGTAGAGCACGAGAAAGCAGAAGGGAGTTTGGAACGGGTGTGTGTGAGCCTAACTAGAGTATCTGCCTGATACCAGGTCTCTTATCTCCTGGTCCAGGGCTCTCAGTAGTTTACACGGTGACAGGGCTGGCCACTCTGGGGTGGGGGGGTGAGGGGCCACTCTACTTTATCTAGGCCAGAGCCAGGGAAGATGGGCACCTCTTTCGCAGACATTGATAAGGCTTCCTGAAAGACTTGAGGCCTTAGAAGCTGCTCAAAAGAAGGGAGACTAAGTACCGATGCCTGGTGGGCAAGGGGAAGGAAGGGATGTAATTTACGCCACAACAAAACTAATAATTACCAGGCACTTGGTCTCCAGACCCAGGCCTGGGAAGTGTCTTGAAAGTTGAATATAGAAGATCAGATTAAAGGAATGGATGGGAGTCAAGAAAATGTCCTTGGAACGAGGGCAAGAAAACAAAACGGAAAACCAAACGAAAGGAAGTTGATCTTGGGAGGTCAGCTTGGGAGGGGTTTGAGAGCAAAGCGTGAAATCTTGGACAGTCTCTGCCAGAAATGAAAGCAAACATTCTCCCCTCGCACCAACCAGGATGAAGATGCCCAGCATACTAGGTTGACTTTCAGGATGCGTCCTTGGGAAAATGCAAAGAGGCCAAAGAAAGGGAACTAAAATGATGACAAAGTTCGTTGGGCCAAACACTGTGACAGGAGTGTTCCCATTCGGGCTCTATACCACCTAGATTTCACTTGTGGAAACCTGCCTGGGGGTAGTGACCTCTCTGTTTCCCCAGGGTGGCAGGTAAATCAAGCGACAGAAAACCCAGGTCAAAGTGATTTCAGCAGAGGAAAGGAATTTATTGGCACACATAACTGAAATAGCATGGGGCGGACCTGGCTTCAGGTTCAGTGGGATCCAGGAGCTCAAGCAATGAAGCCTCTGGCAAAGTGGGATTCTCTTTTCCACTGGAACCAGAAAATTCTGAAACTATCTCTCAGGGACACACTCAGGTCAAAGACCAACCACTGAACCAATCAGTGTGGCCAGAGTGGGGTGAGAGACCAGGTTCCAACGCTCCATGCACCCCATTCCCGCAGCCAGGAGATGGAGTCCCACCCCTCCCCCAAAGCACCAGGACTGAGAGCCAGACAGGAAAGGTTTCCCCAAACACAGTGTGGGTTCTGGATCTAGAAGAGGGACCAAACGTTGGGCAGGCAAAGCCAAAGCTATCTACCACAGTGGCCCTGGCGAGCCGCGAAAGAAGCCATAAACACCAAAACCTTCCAGTCGAACACAAAAACTGCCTTTTCCTTGTATCCAGGCTTGAGGATTAGAACCCTAGCCACTTCCAGCCTTGTGAAAGAAATTGTCAGAAAGACTGAACTTAAAAGGCCCTTTGAAATCATCTCTCCCCCTACCCGGGCGCGGAGAAGGAAAGAGGCCTGCCTAAGCGTGTAGTGGTAGATCAGCCGCAGAACAGACTAGAAAAGACTGACAAAAATTCAACCCAGCATTCTTTCACTTCTGCCTGCAGCTTCTCTGGGAATGGTGTGTAAACGACTAAGCAAAACCCTGGAGAATGTCACCAGAAATGGGGACAGGTCTGGCCAGCCTACTGCAATAGCACAGCGCAGAATTTCTTTAGGGGGGAAAGAATCCCCTTGGACATGAGGGAGGCTGGGTTGCATAAAGGGCCTGGATGTCTGAGGCCCCCGGGGCCCAGATCAAGGGCAGTGCGGCTAAAGAGGGAGGTGGTGGCAGGGGCGCTTTTGCAGGACAGGCTGGCTTGGGCTTTAGAGAGCAGGTCCAGAGCTGAAGGACCCCTTGAAGACATCCCATAGGGAAAACACGGCCCCTGCACCTGACTCCCCTTTGATCTTTCTCTTTCCTGCCAACATCCAGGCCCAAAGGTACCATCTCTCAGAAACTGGGAGAAGCACTTAGGAAAGTTTACTTGGACACAAGACACAACCAGCCATGACAGGGAGGAAAGATTTTCAGAGGGGATATGTCTCAGTGCCTTTTTCTCCCTTCGTCGTTTCTTACAGGACCTAAGTGGGAACACCAAGTGGCTTCAGACCTTAAGGAATCTGCACGGATTATCATGATTACTTAAACAAGGGTTTTCTGGAACTCCGAGCCAAGCAGGAGAGAGAACGAAACTTGTGAAGTTATACACTCCCAGCGATGGGTCAGATAAGTGTGGGGCCTGAGCAAACAGACAAACCATGAACATTTCTTCCATTAACTCTTTCAAGGTCTAGAAAACACACGCCGGAGGCCTTTCTATGGCCCCACAGGACCCTGGTACTCTACAATTAACCAAGGCAAGCCTTTGTTCCTTAAATAAAAGTTCATGAACCAATTCCTTTTCCATCTGCTTTGACTCATCCCAGGTCCCCCAAAATAGTCAGGCCATCTCTCACTTCCAGGTGAAAAACAGCCTTAGGGAGAAAAGCCTCCCTTTCCTGGGGGGGGTGGGGAGTTGGCAGGGCATTCTAAGCAGGGTCCCATGAGAACACCCCTTTGTCTTGCCCCCTTGTCAGCTGCTGCAGGGCTAGGCAAAGACTGTCCCAGAGGCCTCACATATGGTGCTCACGAGGGGCACCCCACCTGCCGGCGACCTCAGCAGCAGAACCAAACTGGCCTTGGCCTGGTGGCCCTCCAGGCAGGCATCACCCGCCTTGAGGGAACACCATCTCGAGGAGCACCTGAGAGGTAGCTTCAGGCCACATCCGTCACCAGGAGCTTTTGCTAGAAAAAAGAAAAATGCGGGAGACGAATGTCCCTAGTTCTGCGGATATAAGTGGAGACCGGCAGGCCTGGCGTGAGGGTGGCTGCTGGCCTGTGCTGGGGCACGCTGTCACAGAGCAGGACGCCCCAGTGTCAGAGCATAAAAGCAGGGAATGGTTGCTTTCAACTTCCCCTTGAATTTGCAAAAAGATAAAGGAGGGGGGGAAAAAACCCAAAGAGCGAGCGGTGCCTGTGGACACCCGAGGGTTCAGAGTCCTGAGTCCAGGCCTGTCCACGTCTGGGGGAACCCTGACTGCTTCAGGCCATGGGTTTTACGTCAATGAAGGGAAGACCCAACACTCTCAGTTAGGGCAAAGGAAGAGAAATGGATTTAAAAAAGAAAAAATGGTGCGTTTGAATTCTGGAGACGACTCGGACACACGCAGGAGTGCACCAGGACAGGAAGGAGCTGGAAGTTATCCAGAAATTGGCAAACCCTGTGGGCGCTGCCAATTCCAGAGCCAGGAAAAGGGTGGCAGAGGGCGGAGCAGCGGGAAGGGGGGACGGGTGGTTTCATCAACCCCCTCTTCGGGCTTCCTGGGAATGGGCCCACCCAAAGCCAGCCCTCTGTCTGGGCCTCCCCAAACCACGCGGCGCCGAGGCCTCCCTTCCACCTGGCCAGAACCGCGAGGGACCTTGAGTCCCACAGCCCAGGAAACCCAGAACCCACCCACCGCCCCCCCCCCCGCGCCATCTCCTGTCCTCTGGGTGAGGGGGGTCAATGTCGTTCAAGTAATTTCTCTGCGAACACAAGATGGCAGCCTTAAATAAATGCAACCCTGCGCAGCTTTTAATCTTACACATCATTAAATTCCTAATTTACACATTATGTTTTCGTGGGCCAACCCATAACTCATTAGTGTTGAACTCACGAGGTATAAAGACCAACGCACGACGGGCGCCGGGGCGCAGTCACCTGCCTGGGTTAACAGTTCCTGCCGCGGGGGCAGGGAGGAAGGCGCGAGAAGGCCGCCAGGGCGCCCACGGGGCCGAAGCCAGGGCGCGGGCGAGCCCTGGGTGCCAGGCCCCGCATTGCAGGCCGCGCTCAAAACTCTGAGGCAGATAAAGTGCCGGGGCCCGCTCCCTCCCTTCTCTCCCGGGTCGCGAGGGCGCGCGCGCGCTCACACGCACACGCACACTCACACTCGCACACCCGGGTGGCCGCGCGGGGCTCCGAGCGGCGCAGGCCTCCTTGGCAGACATCTTCCTGTGGGAGGATTTCAAACGAGCCGTGAAAGCCAGAAACTACACGGGTTACAAACTCCGGAATCCCTGGCCGGCCCGGGCCCCCTTCCCACCTCCGATGCGGCCCCTCCGCTCGGCGCGGGGCCAAGAACCCACCCAAGGGCAAAGCGCGCCCGCCGACGGCGCGGGGAGAGCCGGGGGGCGCAGGGACTGCCCGAAGTCCCGTCTCCCTTACGGCAGCCCCCGCAGCCCCGCTCGGCCTCGTCCGGCTGGGGTGGCCCAGGGCGACCCGAAGCGGGGGTAGGGTGGAGGGCTGGCCGCCGCTCTCCAAGGAACGACGTCACCAGGGCGCAGCTGACGGCCCCAGGCCGCGGCCAACGCGCCCAAGGCGGAGGGAGGCTGGTGCCGGGAAGGGCCTGGGGGGCGCCAAAGGGGCAGCCTTCGCGCTGGGGCGAGGTCCCAGGCGGGAGCGCCGAGGCCGTCTGTCCGGGCGGCGAAGGCTGGGAACGGCCTCGCCCCGCGCAGAGCCGGCCAGGCCCTCGAGGTGCTCCGCGCCTTCCCAGCCAAAAGCCAGCTCCGCGCCGCGGCGGAGCGGGAGGGAGGAGGCCGGGCGCGCGCCCCGCCCTCGCCGCCCGCGGTCACAGGGGCAATTACACTCCTCGCTGCAGACGGTTACCAGCTCGCCCGCGCATCCCCTCCCCTCCTCCACCGAACTGCTGGCTCCATCTTAGCGAGCGCGCCCGGGAAGCCCGGCCGAGGCCGACCGCCTCTGGGGGACCTCCCGGGGCTTCTCGCGCGCGGCGCCTCCCCCCCCCCCGGGTCTCCTGGGCGAGCCCGCAACACCCCGCAACACGTCCCACGAGCGCCACAGCGTCCCGAAGGGACGACAGGAGCCTTCTCCACGCGCTGCAAGACCCCTGCAGCCCCGCTTTGCCCCGCAATCCTGCCCCCAGCCAGTGGAGCCACCGTGGCGCCCCAAATCCCAAGCACGCCTCCGTTTCCCAGGTCCCTCCTGCGTCCAGCCAGCGTGCTTTCCAATTGTCAAGTGGACCACTTGCCTAAAACCTCGGTGGCCGTAGCGCTACGAGGCATCCTCTGCCGCACGCAAACCGCCCCTCCCCTTACCGCTGTGGTTTTATACTATTCCGGAAGGTGTCTTTGAAGCCATGAATGAAAACTCAGGTTTTGGATTAAGGCCTTCATTTCCAGCCATCTGGGGTTTGGGGCAAATTTCTTAACCTCAGTTTTCCTTATCTGCAAAATGTGAGACCTGACGCCCATACCCATGCGTGGCTGTGGGGTTTAAAGAAAATGTATATGGAAATGGCGTGGCACGAAATCCTGGTGGTTAGCATGCTTAATTCCCATATGGCCAGAACTGTGGCGGTACTAAAAGTGAGGTGCCCTTCTTCCGACCAAGAGCGAAAGCTCACAAGTCGAGGTGAGCCCAAGCCACCGGCTAGGCCTGAAGGGAGGACAGAGGACTCGAGGGGCAGCCAAGGGAGCGAATCACTCAGCCTTCCGCCTTTGCAAATGAATGGGACTCTGTCTACGGCTTCCGCCATTCCTGCGCCAGGTCTGCAACGCCTAAGGCTTAAACCTGGCGCGGCGGTAAATTTAGCCTGAAGGCAGCGCCTCCTAAGGGGCGGGAATGTCTCCTAAGAGGAAGGAAAGGGAACTGGGTAAGAAAATGAAGTTGCCTCCAGGAAGAGGAATCAGGGAGAGGAAACATTCAGGGCCGCTGGCAGTCCACTGGCAAAAAGAAATCGGACGCAAAAGGAAAAAAAAAAAAAAAAGGCTCCCCAGAAATTGGGCCACCGTGGGAGCCGCGAGACAGACTTCCCATCTGGGAAGGGCTGCCTACGGGTAATTGGGTTTGCTCGAGTTGCCTCTATAATTAATAAGTGATTTGACTTGGAGATTGGAAATAGTCGTTGAAAGGAAGCCGCCGGCGTAGGGGTGCGAGGCCCGCGAGCCTCCCTCCAAAATCCAATGACCGCGGAGGAAGACGGTTTAAGGAACACGAGGAATGTGATAATATTGGCATCTAACCTTCTAGTGTTTGAGTAATTCGTTGCTTAGCTACTTTGGATAGGCCATTATTTTGCAAACTGGAAACATTTGCAAGTGGTGATATTTTGCTCCTGCCTGACGCAGGGGCTGCAAACCTACCTCGGCTCTGCTGAACTCTTCGAAATATATATGCATAAATTGTTCCTAATGAGACCATCTGTTTTTTATGGCCCCTCTGGAAGCAGGAGGAACCCGAAGACTGCTCTGTCTTGCAGAAATCTGTGGCCAGGCAGGCCCGGGAAATAAATAGGGAAGATTAGAAGGGTGTACGTGATTTAACAATATGCAGACGGGGGAGGGGGGGTTCGGTGGTCGAAATGTATGCTTGGGCTCCTGGGGGTGCGGGACACTTAGGGTGACTCGGAGCTGAGGGGAGCGCGAGGGTTCCAGCCAGCAGGCCTCCTAGAAGGCCCAGGGACTGTGCGGGTTTTCACAGCACACACGAACCTCGTTTTTGCATGCCTGGAACGGCACCAGAGCCTCCACCCGAAACCGCAAAGCTGCCACCGTTCTGGGGGGCCCAGGACACATACGGGGGGGGGCCTGCGTCGCCCACAAGCCTGGGCCTTGCCCTCCTCCCCCGCGGAGGTGAAGGGAGCCGAGCCCCGGGCACAGAGCCTGGGGCACGGAGCCTGAGAGCGCGCCTCACCCCACCCCGCCCCCGGGCCCGAGCCGGCGCTCACCGGAGGCCTGTCCCAGAGGCTGAGCTTTCTGCCCGACGCGCGTCTGGCAGGCCCAGCGGCGCGACCTGAGCCTGCACCGAGGGTGGCAGGGCAAACACTTTTCACATTACCCGGTGGCTGTTAATTGGGCAGTGCAAAAGACGCCGAGCCTACCCCTATGTGGCGGGGGGGGGGGGGGGTCAAGAGTGGGCAGTGGGGGCTGCTTAATAATAGAGGGGCTGCCCTGGGGAGCCTCAGATATCGGTAACCCCCATGATTAATTCATAACTCTCCACTGCGCCTGGCACCGTCTCGGGTCTTTAATCGGTTCTGAATGTCAGCGAGGCTTCCCCGACAGGCTGAGCGCAGCCTTTTGAATGTGTTGAAAGTCGCTGCGCGCACACCAGGAGACAAAGTTGCCATCTGCTCCGGGGACCACGGCAACTGGGCGCTGGGAGGGGCCTTCCTCCCGCGGCTCCGGCTGCCCCGGGCGGCCTCCTCTTCCCGGCCGGCCCCAATCTTGCCCCAGAGCCAACACCGGCCGCCGCAACATCCCCGCCCCCCGCCCAGGGCGCACGCCTGGTGGAAACTCCGGCTCGAGGCGAAATAGAGCGTGGCGCTGGGGCGCACGGGGAGCCTCGCCGTCCCCGGGACCCAGGCCTATGCTAATGAGATTATGAACTAGGGTTGTTTACGTGCGCGGACGTGGGGAAGAGGGGGCAGGGAAGTGTGGAGACGAGGATGACTTAGGGGAGAGGGGGAAGCCCTGGAAGAACAAAGCTCCGGGCCGTCGGCCTCCCAGGAGCCGCAGAAGTGACCGCCACAGGCTCGTGCACAGGCAGGAGCGGGGGGAGAGTGAGAAGCCGGGCTTGAAGTGCCCTCCCGGGTTTGGAGAACTCGGAGAAGGAACAGGGGGTGGGGAAAATCGGAACCCGTAGCTAAAGGTTTGGCCCTTAGGCTAGTTTTTAAGGAAATGGATCTCAGGAAGGGGAGGAGGCACAGCGCGCCCCGGAGAGGTAGGCGGGAGAAGCCCTGTCCCCCTCACCTCCCCCCAACCTCCAGCCAGCAGAGGGTGAGCGGTGACCGACCTCCCCGCTCTGGTCCAGGAGGGGGACGGAGTCGTCTGGCCGCCGCGGGCCTGTGCTTCCGCACTCACCCCCCGCCCCCAGCTCTGCGCGTCGCCTGTCCCCGAACGCCTCGCCTCCCAACTGTAATTCCACACTCCCGCGAGCGCTGGGGCTGCGGAATCGTTTGAGGGAGTTGGAACTGCATCAGATGAGCACGCCGGGAGGTGAGATCGGGTAGGAAATCGTGGAAATTTAAGAGTTGTGCAGCGTCGCCTCCCCCCCCCCCATCAACGCACACACACATAATTTCCCCTCCCCCTCTCCAGCCGCCACCTCCCCCACCCTCTCGATTCTTCCAAGGTTTGCAGCCCAGTCCTGTCATATGGTTTTGTTTCTGGGCTGCTGCTTTTTTTCAGACACGAAAATTGGACACGTGGAGAATTAGCCCGGCTGGAGAAGCGCTGGGTGCAGACTGAAACAATGGTTTCCAGCAGCGGAGCGAAAATAGGAAACTTCCCTAGTCACCCCCAAAGGCAGCAGCCTGGGAGTATGGTGGGAGCACCCCATCATTGCCCACCCCTTCCCTCAGAACCTAGGAAAGGTCCAGCGTGGACCCCTTCCCAAGACACACGTTGCTAGGTGCACCCGGGGTCTTTGGGGACTTCTAAATAAGGGACTCTTTTCCCCTGGGAAGGTGTTTTATCAAAGATGCCACCCCGGATATTAAAGTTTAAAGACCCATCCGGGTTCCAGGCCCTCCACCCTTTGGTGAGTGTTCCTTTCCTGGGCTGCGTGGAGCTACCCTCCTGTCATCGGATAAGCCGGTCTCCGGGTGGGGGGACCCCAAGAGCAGCTTCCTTTAGCCATTGTCTTCGCCAGAGGCCCCATCCTCCACTGCAGCCCCAACCTTGGCCCCCAGCTTCTGTGAGCTGTCCCCTCCCCCACCCCGACTCTGCTCCACAGGCAGCAGCCACCGTCCCCACTCCCAAACAGCTCTGCTCCCCTCCCCGAGCAGGCCTGAGCACCCTGCCCTGGCACCTCCACCCCGCAGCACAGAAGCTCTGCCTCCCAGAGACGGTTTCCTCTTCCAGGCTCCTGTCAGAGCTGTTGGGGCCGTGGCAGCGCCTGCTCACGGCTCCCTGTGCAGCCCTGGGTGTCCCCGAAGCGTGTGCGGCAAGCTGTGAATCTACTTTCTCTTCCCTTCCTGCAAAGGTCAAGCCATCTCCTCCAGCATGGCCACAGTGCACTTCTGGCCCCAGAGCTCCTACGCTGCAGCCTGGGTCTGGAGAGGGGGTGGGTATCCATACAGGGGGAGCAGGCACCCCCCCCCCACCCCGCCGACCCAAGCCAGGAAGGGAAATAGGGCAGACAGACCCCAGAACACAATTCGGGATTTGCAGCCAGAGACTGAAGAGAGAGAAACCCAGGCAAAGGCTGTTTGGCCTGGACTCCTGAAAAGGAGGCCCTTCTCCCCCAGGCGATGCCCTGGGGGGGAGGTGGGGAGAAAAGGCCCCAGTGTCAGCACAGTGTCCTGTGCAGTTCCTGGGGCCCAAGCACCTCCCGTCAGGCTGTGCTTCGCTCCAAACAGGAAGCAGAAGCAAGCAAACGGTCCAGGACGAATCGTTCAGAGGCCACACGCCTATCAAGTCAGCTGTCCGCGCCCCCACCCCCCCACCAAAGAAAGACCCCAAGAGAGGCCTTTTTTCCACCGCAGCTCCAGGGGGAGTTCTGCAGGCGGCCGGAAGCCTACAGCATCCCGATGTGGAGACAAATGAGAGGAAACGCCATTAAGACTTGCTTCCTCTAAAGAGCACTAGCCCCAGTTTTCTCTGAACTGTACCTAAAAAGTCAGGAGAGAGAACTCGTTAACTTTTGTTTGGTTTAACATTGCCAGCTTCAAGTCAACCGTGGGCCCCCCGAAGGTTTTGTAAAATATTTAATCTAGCTCAGACAATTTCCTGCAGTCCCTAACTGGACCACCCCACTCACTAAACAGCTGCCAAAAGGCAGGTTTGACTGCAGACTGGCAACCGCAGGCCTTCCAGCGGGCCAGGTTGGTCTGTACCCCGGGCGCAGGAGTCTGGACAAGGCCCTTCCCCAAATCCAGGAAGACCAGATCTGGGTTACCCGGGAGGTCCAAAGCCGGAAGGAAGAAGCCCGGGAAATGAAGTTAAAGACACTCGCTTTTCTCACCAAGCTGGTGCCGTCTGTTAGACCTGCTGGCCCTCACCCTCCCTGAAGTCTGTGAAATGGGCCTGCGGATGACTCTCCTCTCCGGCGCTGCTGTGCATTTTGAAGAGCAGCGCTATAGGAGGGGGTGACTCCGTGCGAGCCGCCCAGCGCCCTCTAATCCCATGCGTTCGCTGCTTTCCTCCGAAGCATCTCACCAGGGAACCCAGCCAGCCAGAAAAGGATCCTTCGACTGCGCTGAGCCTCAGCCCCTTCCAAACGTGAGGCTCACGGGGAGAACTCCTGCTCTGCCCAGTTCCCATTCCCGCTTCCAGAATAACGAGCCGAAAACATGTGTACTGTAAATAAAGCCTGTCTAAATAAAGCACTCGGGTAAAGGCTGCCGAGAAAACACTCGGCATCGTTCTGTGCTTAGAGCGTGAGTCAGCTTCCCAGCTCCCGGGGAACAATGGGGACCTTGCCAAGGGTCCCCTTCTGTCAATCCCTGAAGGCCCCCAAGCCCATGTAGGTAGCGGAGACGAAGGCCCATTGGGACCATCGAACTGGAGACTGGCGGGCGGGGGGGTGGGGGGGGGCAGGCGCTCTCGACGGCCCGAGGTTGGGGTCCAGCCCCGGCGTTCGCGCCGCCAGGAATCCGTCTACGCGCAGCTGCCGCGAAGGGGTTGAGGGTTAAGCAAACACCGGGCAGAAGAGCGAGCCTGGGGTGCTGTGGGGCCGCTGCCCTCACGACGCAGACACGGGAGCGAAAGAGACGCTGGGGACACTCGCTACGGAGCCTCCCGGAGGGAAGACGCCCCCTCCTCATTCCCAAGCCAGTCCCTCGCCCACTCGGCTGGCCGCCTGTCTCCTCCGCAGCCTCCCAAGTCTCAGCGGAAGCGAACGTAGCAGCTGCCAGAGTCACCCCACTCCTTCTGCAGTCCCCATAGGCCCATACGCGCACACTAGCTGCCCCACACACGTGTGCCGGGGACTCCGGGGGGCCCGGCTCGCCGTATGCGCGCCAAGGCCCAGTGAAACGGCGTCCCTTGGAGGGAGGCCGGTGTTGGGACTCGTGGCGGCCTCCGCGCTGCGTCTTCTGTCCTCTGAGCTTCCGTGAGGAGCTGCGCTCCCCTCCCCCCCAGGAGGGTTCCGACTGGGGCGCTGGCTTCTGCTCTGCCGTGGGCCGGTGGTTTCCCCAGGCCCGGTGACCTTGAGGGTCAGTGATCCACCCCGCAGGCCCGCGGTTTCCGGAGTCGCGCGGCCAGCCCTTCCTCCCCGCCTCTCCGGCCAAGGCCGCCCAGCCTCGTCGCGCTCAGCCGGCCGGCTCCCGACCCGGGGCGGAGGTGAAAGCACCGAGGGCCTCACCCACGTCCTGCGGACACGCGCCCCGCCGGGGCCGGTGTTGGCGTTCCAGCAGCCTGAATGAAATTGCCAAATCGTCCCTGGGCAAGGTTGAGGCGAGGCTTGGGGAAGAAGGCGAGGAAAACAAGTGAAACGGGAGGGGCGGGGTGGGGTGACGGCTCATAAATCACCCAGCCCCACCCTCGGGCCTCACCGCCGAGGCGCCCCAGCCCCGGGGGAGATGGAGGGTCACTCGGCCACTCCTGGCCGACCTCTGAGCTCTTCCAGTGCCAGCGCCCCACCCTGAACTCAGGCCGCGCTAGGACCAGCTCCCGGCCGGGATCGTAAACCACCCGCCCGATTCGGCGGGAAGCCGCCCATGGACGCAGCGCGCATCCGCCCAAGGGGAAGTTTATTTATAGCTTGTAAACGTAAAGGAAACCAGACCGCGCTGGCTCGCCGCGCTCCGGCTCCTACGCTCCCCACCTGCCCACCGGGGAGGGCGCGGCGGGAGGCGGAGGGGGTGCCTGAGTCCTCTCCCTACCCCCCCCATCCCTGCTCCGCTCCCGGCGGAGAACAGGGTAGGGTCCTAAGAGGCTGGCAAATCTTAAATTCCTCTCTCGGGGCGCCTATCAACGCCGTGAAAGCCAGAAAGTGGGGGGGGAGGGGGCAGGGCCCAGGCACCGGCGTGGCTAGAGTAGGGACGGCCGAGCTGTCCCTGTTGGCAAGCACCAGCCCGCAGGCCCGGCGGTGCAGTGCGGGATCCCGCCGCTCCCGCTCCGGGCCCGGGGAAGTCCTGGAGAGCCCGGGATGGGGCCGCTCCGGGAGCCTCCGAGGAAGGCGGGATGCTTCCCCCTGTTCCTCCCGAGCACGTGTCCTCAGCAGAGCCGGCAAGCGCTGCGCGCCTAGGGCTGCGATCCGCGGGTGACAGCAGCTGAGAGCGTCCCTCCCCAATCCCCACCCCCGCCGTCGCCGCTTCTCCTGGGGAGCTCGAGGCTCTGGGGTGCGCTCGGGGCAGGCCCGAGGAGACATAAAAAGGAAAAGTGTCGAGCAGGAGATTAGGGAGAGAAGACATTTAAAAAAAAAGCCTAGCCCTGTATAGACGAGCACCCCCCCCCCCGACCCCAGTCCCATAGGCCTCTCTCAGTCCAGGCGGAGCGCACCCACCCCCAGCCTCGGCCCAGGCGAATTCGTGTGTCTCGTGTGTGTGTGTGTGTGTGTGCGCGCGCGCGCGCGCCGGGCGGGCAGTTGCGAAACGGGCTCTTGGCTGCAGCGCGGCATAATGGAGGTGGCTGGAACAATGCGCGCTTTGTGCGCGCGGGGAGTTGTTTTCCACCCGCCTCGCCCCCCTCGCTCGGGCCGTATGGCACTTTAATCCCCGCCACGGCTCGGCACAAATGCACTTGTGTCCTGCGGGTCACCGGGGGCCGCGCGGCTGGAACCGACCCCCTCCATCCGCGGACCCCACCGCCGGCTGCCCCATCTTCCTTCCTGCGCACCCGCCACGGCCACAATTCCCGGCGTAGCCCGGTCAGCCGGCTTGGAAGCTTCCGGGCTCGCGGGCCACTTTTCTTTTCCGAGGAGACGGCGCGCACCCCCCCCCCTTCCTTCGCGAGCTCACACAAACACACACTCGGGCCGACTGCAGGCTCCACACTCGCCACCCTCCCTCTCCTCGCCTCCATCCCGCCCCCGCCCCGTGCTCCGGACTCCTGCGAACAATAGTAAATGTCAACAGATTCCGCGCGGCGAGTGTCTGACTCGGCCGAGATAAGGGTGCGCGGTTGGCCCCGCGCTCCGCGCCGCCGCGGGGGGAGCCCGCCCTGACCCCGGCAGGAAAGAGCCGGCTGTGACGAAAGACATGCCTGAGTTGGTTGCGGGGGGGGGGGGGGGGGCGCCACCAGCCCCAGCCAGGTGGGGGAGTTTCGCCGGGAGACCAGGCCATGCCCCGCCCCCACTCGCTGAACCCGGTGCTTATCGGGGGCCGCTGGGCACCGGGAAAGCGGCCGGGGCGACGTGGCGTTTGGGCCTGCTTTCAGCTCACAATTCCAATGCTCTGCGGACGCCAGAAAAACGCTGCTCCGGGTCAGGACGCGGGCAGTTTTCGCCTTACTGGGAACCGGCACCCGAAAGACGCGCAAGATTCGAGTGCCAGTCTCCGGAAACTCATTAAAATATTTTTTTAAGCGCGCACACACTTTCGCAAGTCCTCCTCCCCGGTCGTCCGCAACCCACCATCCAACCGAGTTAAAATTCGCAAATTGATTCTCACGCGTTGGTATTAATGGGTTGTTCCTCCTAAATTGTTGCCAACTTTGCTAATGGATTATTATTTAAATGATTTCTTTTTTATAAAGTACGTGTTGTTTTATAGATGCGTATTTACTTAAAGAAATCAACTGCATCTATTAACATATTAAAGAGAGAATAAAGCATCGGGGCCGGTGTAATGTACTGTTCAGCCTTACTTTGGGTGCTCGCGAAGATAGGAAAATCTTATTTGTTTAATAATAAGTCACTCATGAATATGCAAGTGGCATCGGTGCAGTACCTCACTTCTGTCACTATTAATGAGTTGCAAATTAATGTGACAACAAAAGGAAAATCTATTTAGTGGAGGAACTCGGTTTCCTACCTGGGGAGATCACAAGGCGGCCTGGAACCTGGGTCTTCAGGAAAGAGGAGCGGGTCCTGGGCGCTTCCTCACCCAGTCTCTTCCTAGAGTCTCCACTATTGTTTGGTCTCAGGGACCTGCTTTGTCAGGAGCCCCTTAAAATTCCTGCCCCAGGCCGGAGGAAGAAAGGCTGCTCCAGGGTAATTAGGGCCAAGTGTGATTAATGGAAATCAGCCCACAGTTTGAAGTAAAGCAGTTGGTGGAGCAGATTTTGGAGGGGGGAGTAGTCTCCCCCTCCCAGCTCCAAGATTCCCCAAAGCCTTTTCTTTGGCCTTGGGTTGCTTTGGGCACTTACGACCCGTAGGGACCAAATCAGGCCTGACCGCAGGTATTAAGACGGCACCTGATGTGCTTCCGTTTTATGAGGTGACTCTGCCGAAGGGGAGTGTAAGAGCCGATCAGCTCGTTTTTCTGCCGACCTACTTCCCAGAGGTTCCAGACTGCACTGTGGTTGCCTTCCATTTGAGCCTTGGCTCCTTTGTGGCCCGCACATCACAGCCTGTTTTTATTTCATCGATGGATGCTGGGGAGAATGTTTCTAATCCAGTTAAGTTTGGAAATGTCTCTGAGAAAAAATAAATGCTGAGCTGCCCAGAGCTGCAGGCTAATAGTTCAGGTGCCTGGGTAGTATTTCAAGAAGCTGTTTGACTCGGGCACCTTCTAGGGAGATGCAAATATTCTATATTTAACCTGATTGATGGCTACATGGTTACATACAAATGTAAAAACTCATCAGGTTGCACAGTAGAATTTGTACACGTTACTGTGTGTAAGTTACATCTTGTTTTGGTTATCTGTTTCTATGTAAGGCCTCCTCAAAGCTTCGTGGTGGAAACAATAATAAGCATTTCTTTTGCTCAAGAATCTGCAATCTGGCCAGGGCTTGGCAGAGACAGCTCACCTCTGCACCACGCCGCTGTGTCAGCCGGGGGAGCTCAACTGGAACTCTAGGATCCGTTTTCAAGATGGCTCACACACATGGTTGGCAAGTTGGTGCTGGCTCTGGTTTTTCTCTGCGTGGGCCTCTCCAAAGATCACTTGGGCCTCCTCACGGCTTGGTGGCTGGTTGCCAAGAGCGAACACCCAAGAGAAAGGGGGAAATGGAAGCTGCCAGTTACTTAAGGTCTGAGCCTGGAAGCTAAGGAGTGTTAATATCGCCATAGTCTATTGGCCTTGGTTGGCCTATAGATTCGAGGGGTGGGGAGGCCCTTCCCTCTTATCTCTCAATGGGAGGTGAGTCAGAGAATCTTGGGCTGTGTTTTAAAGCTGACACAGATCTAATTTTAAATGAAAATAGAATATGTGCCTTCATGTTTTGTCTCACCACGTGTCTCACTCCACCTTTGCCTTCTTTACCCACGCGGGGCACAGACTCACAAACCTCGAGACCGGGACCTGAGCCGAAGTGGCATGCTTAACTGACTGAGCCACCCAGGCGCCCCTTACTTTATATTTTTTTAAGAATCTCTACACCCAATGTGGGGTTCGACCTGATGAGTCCGAGATCATCAAGAGTCACATGCTCTACCGACTAAGGCAGTCAGGCACCCCTCCTAAACATTTTACACTGATATATATATATCAGTTTAAAAATTTTTTTAATAATACTCTGGTTTCTCTTCAGATCGTATAAATTTTTTTAATAAATAAATATATCTACATATATATAGTTTGTTTTTATCATCTTTTCGGGCATTCAAATACTTGAATGGACAAGCTTAGGACCCTAATAAACAAAAACCTCCCTCAAGACTCAACCGCGGGGCGCCTGGGTGGCTCAGTTGGTTAAGCTTCCGGCTTCAGCTCAGGTCAGATCTCACGTTCGTGGGTTCGAGCCCCGCGTCAGGCTCTGTGCTGACAGCTAGCTCAAAGCCTGGAGCCTGCTTCTGGTTCTGTGTCTCCTTCTCTCTCTGCCCCTCCCCTCTCATGCTCTGTCTCTCTCTGTATCAAAAATAAATAAAACATTTAAAAAAAAAAAAAAAGACTCAACCGCTTATAAATCAAATCAATTATATTTGTAAATATAGCAAAGCTCCACTTGTCTTAAATTGTTTTTTAACATTTAATTATTGTTGAGAGACAGAGCCCGAGCAGCGGAGGGGCAGAGAGAGAGAGAGAAAGACACAGAATCCAAAGCAGGCTCCAGGTTCTGAGCTCAGCACAGAACCCTGTGTGGGGCTCGAACCCATGAATTGTGAGATCATGACCTGAACCCAAGTCCGATGTTGAACCAACTGAGCCACCCAGCGTCCCCGTGAAACTCCAATTGTCTTGAACAATTGCCCCTCTGCTTTCCAAATCAAATCTTACTTCCTTTCACCTGAAAATTCCAAGCCTAAAGTCTCTTGTACAATTTCAAGTTGGAATCCTAAGCCTAATCTGTCAGATTCTTCACCAACCCCCAAATTGACATAAACATTACAAATGAAATGGCATGGGTAGATTGCTCCTGAACTTAACACCGAAATATCGCTGCAGTCGATTTGGTTGATTTAATCTTCTCCCTATTTATTCTCACCCTTCCCAAGGTTAAGAGGACTCGAGTTTGGTCCTCTCGAGGGAGTTGAGGTTACTTGATGTAAAGACAAATTTAAGGGTTTGGAATAAGCAAGAGATTACTGGCTTTTCTTACATTGGAATGTTGGAGCCTGAGGGAGGTGGGCGGGGTTGTCGAACCTACCAGGATATGACCCTTTGTCTCCAAGGAGGCTATTTTACAACTGAAGAAGGTGCCCCTATTTACTAGCACTGTGAATACTTCTGGCCTTCCTGCCTACAAATAAGTGGAGAAGCGTCCCACCCAAGAAAGGGACCCCACCGCCACCCCCAACCCCCAAAGCGGGGTTTGCATCCACTTGCTAATTTATTTCAATATTTCCTATCTATAAATCTTTCTGTTCTTGGAATTTCCCTCTAAATGGGTCGGGATATCTCACCCATATCTTCACTTAATTAATGAGTTAAATACAATCTTGGACAGGACTTCATTTTACATTTGTATGAGAGTCGTGATTCTGCCTTATTGTGAGAATCACCCTCTGACGTTGGTCAACGGTTTCTCACAGTATGTAGATAGTATTTGTGGCCAGCTAGAAATGGGAAGCCAGGATATGGGCCCTACAGATCTCCAGAGAGAATTTGCTTACACCCCAGACAGACCCCAACAGAGCCCTTTTAATCCTGTTTATAGTTACTATGACAACCGAAGCCTCCAAGGCCATACCCTTCAGGTGGAATTATTTTCTCAACCTCACGTTCCAAGTTCAAGGTAAATCCCATGCTGCTTCTTTTCTAACACTCTGTCATTTGATTGGAGGGGAGGGAGGTGCGTAGTTACCGCCCATGTTGCCTCAACACTTGATTGGATTCAATTAACTTATTTACCACCTGTGGTGGTTTTTAATTATGTCCACGAATTCATTGATACTTCTCCCTTCAAAAGGTGGAGCCCGATTTTTCCTTCCTACGGTTGTGGGCGGTACTCGGTGACTCACTTCTGATGGATAGAACGTGACTGGAGTGACTGTATGTGACATCCATGAGTAGGATATACAAGGCATTGTGGCTTCCTCATTGCTATCTGGGGGAAGCAGCCCAGCAGAGCGAGCATATGTCACAGAGCTGAGGCCTCCCGAGTGCAGTCTCGTAAGAGTCCCTGAGCCACAAGCATTCAGCTAAGCTGCTCCTGAATTCCTGACCCACAGAAACAACTGTTTGTTGTTTTAAGCCACTGCATTGTGGGGTGGTTTGTTACACAGCGACAGATAACTAATGCATGAGTTCCTCCTGCATTCGGATGTAGCTCTAAGCCATTTTGATAACATGAAACGCACTTCTGTTTTGCCTAGATGAGCGGATGTGCCTCTTCTAACCCCAAAGGAAGACACCCACCCATTTCTCTCAAACCTGAGAACCATTTTCAGAAAGCCATGAGGAATGTAACCTACCTACATCACATGTTTCCGGCAATAACATTAGGGATGAGAAACTCGCAGAAGAAGTAAAACAGTTTTAAATAGTTCTTTGATCACTTTGCAGTTGAAAGTCAGATCTTTGTAAGAATTCATTACCATTTTAACTTACAGAGAGGAACCATTCTTGGAGATGGAGTCAAAATGAAACGAAACACATTCATCCCCTAGAAGAAACCACCAAAAGTGTGAAAAGCAAAAGCAGGATGAGTAAGTCCGAGAGGAGCGAATCTCCTATAGGCATGCCCCAAAGTGTTGCTGAAAGATAAAAGAACTTCTTTTCTACGTGCATGGTATTTTTCAACAACTGAAATGATAAAACATGTGAAGGGTGACCTAAATGACTCAAGATGCTTCCTGTCCCAGGGACAAGGACTTGCTGGTGTTGCTAAGACTCCCCATCTCAGAAGGAGTAGGTAAACCATCACATAGTCAAATTACTTTGTCCCACTCCTTTCTGTGAGCTTAGGTAGGAAACCAGAATCTGTGTGTGTGTGTGTGTGTGTGTGTGTGTGTGTGCGCGCGCGCGCGCACGCGCGTGCATTCGTGTGTACTTCACATTATTCCACAAGGGATTTGAGGGGCGCCTGGGTGACTCAGTCGGTTAAGCGGCCAACTTCGGCTCAGATGATGATCTCACGGTTCGTGGGTTCAAACCCCGCGTTGGGCACTGTGCTGACAGCTCAGAGCCCGGAACCTGTCTTCGATTCTGTATCTCTCTCTCTCTCTCTCTCTCTCTCTCTCTGACCCTCCCCTGCTCACGCTCTCTCTCTCTCTCTCTCAATCTCTCTCTCAAAAAAAAAAACATTAAAAATAAATTAATTGATTAAAAACTCCGTCCTTCGCTGGAGTGGGTGGGCCAGTGAAGAAATGGTTAATTCGGCTCAGGGCAGGAGCATAAGGGAAGCTTCCTGGAGAAGATGACACAGGCCATGTCGCCCCAGGTCAGTCCGGGTCAGCCTCGGGGATGAATGCCGAAGGTGTTCGCAGAGGGTGGAAATGAAAACGCAAACCCAGCAAGGCCGGAACCAGCCGGGGAGCTGTAAGGTTAGCGTCAACAACTAACAGCCGCCAGGAAGGACAGCCGGGCCTCCGGCATGTTCTAGGAAGCTTCCTCGTGAGCAGGGAAGTGAGTGAGCGGTGTGGTCCGGGCCAGGGGCTCCGGGGCCTGAGCCGCTGGGTTCTGGGGACGGAGAGGAGGCGAGGGAGCTAAGGGACAGCAAGGCAAGAGCTGCAGTAGAAGAAAATTGAGAAAGCACGTCAGGAAGGGAAAAGAATGAAAAGGGGTCTTTTGAAAGCTTCCAATGAAACACATTTAAAAATATAGTCTGTTCAGCTGTCTATAAAAGTAACTTCACTGAATCCTTAAGAAGGACAGAATCCACCATCAAAGGGATGCCCCGATTTGTCTCTAAAATAGGGCTTCTTAACTCGGGCTCTGCAGCTAGAATTTGGGGGACTTGTGAACTTGGACGGGGAAATCTTTTCATTTTTCTTTTCATCAGTCTTTAAATGAAAGGTAGCATCTCCTTCGGCCATGCACATAGGTAACAGTTAAAGCTGCACCGACGACTGGGTCACCCATCAACATCACAGATATTTTCTTCTCCTATGACAGTTGGTGCCAAGATCTCAGTATATCGATTACACTCGTCGCTAATTCGAAATTATGGTATTTGTTAGACCTGCTGCTAGATCTTGTTATTTAAGTCTTAATTAAAGAGGCACATCAATTAGTGGTCTGGTTATCTTGCGACATAACAAACTGGCTCCAGATTTCATGGCTGAAAACAGAAGCCACCATTGCTTTTGCTCTTGAACCTGTAGTTGGAGCAGGGCTTGGCTAGCTGGTGGGTCTCTCTATCCCAGGCAAGGTCCTAGAGGGATGGAATGATCCCCATGACTGGGGCTCCTTGGGTGTTTGTGCCTCTCTGCGGTATCCTTGCATCTCCATGTCCTCTGTCCAAGCGAGCGCTCCATCATGGAGGCCTCTGTGTCATGGATTTCCACTAAAGATTCATGAGTTCGAGCCCCACGTATGGCTCTGTGCGGACAGTGCAGTGCCTGCCTGGGATTCTCTCTCCCTTTCTCTCTGCCCCTCCCTCTCTCTAAATAAATAAATAAGCAAATAAATAAATAGTGCGACAGAGAATAGGAAGAAGCTGCCAGGCTTCTTCTGTCCTAGCCTTAGAATTTCCAGAATGTTGAGCAGGGGCCAAAGGGGTGAAGGGAGTCACAAGATACACACTTCCCTTTATAAAATAAGTAAGTCACGGAGATGTAATGGGCAGCATGGCAAAAGTAGTTAATAATGCTATGTTGCACATTGGAAACGGCTAAGAGAGAAAATCTTACAAGTTCTAATTGCAAGAAAAGAACAATTTTGTAAAGATCTACGGTGATGGATGTTACCTACACTTATTATAGCGAAGGTTTCACAATATATCCAAATATTGCATCATTCTGTTGTACATCTGAAATGAACAGAATGTTATATGCCGATTGTACCTCAATTAAAAAAAAAATACTCCAGGGACTCCTGGGTGGCTCAATCGGTTAAATGTCTGATTTCAGCTCAGGTCATGATCTCGCGGTCCGTGGGTTCGAACCCCACATTGGACTCTGTGCTGACAGCTCGGAGCCTGAGCCTGCTTCAGATTCTGTGTCTGCCTGCCTCCCTCTCTGCCCTTTCCCCACTCGTGCTCTGTCTCTTTCTCCTTCAAAAATTAAGTAAACATTAGGGGTACCTGAGTGGCTCAGTTGGTTAAACATCCAACTTCAGCTCAGGTCATGATCTTGCAGTTTGCGGGTTTGAGCCCCGCGTCGTGCTCCGTGTTGCCAGCTCAGAGCCTGGAGCCTGCTTCAGATTCTGTGTCTTCCTCTCTCTCTGTCCCTCTCCCACTTGCTCTCTGTCTCTGTCTCTCAAAATAAAATAAAGACCAAAAAAATTTTTTTTAATTAAAAACATTAAATAAACATTCAAAAAAAATTTTTTTTAATTCCAGAATGTTCCTTCTGCCACATTCAATTGCTGTAGAAAATCTCTTACTGAGGTCAGTCTCCTTACCTGGGGCGGGAACTCAGACTCCACCTCTCAATGAGGGAAGTATCAAAGAACTTGCGGTCACGGTCACAATGACTGTATTACAAATGTGTGGGGGTTTGGTGTTTTAAGACTAGTCGCCATTCTCTCTTGCAGGACCTGCTGGGATATTGTCCATATTGGCCTCTGCCATTGGGCTCTTCTATTTCAAATCCTTCTTCCAAAGTCTATCCTTTATTTTTGTTTTTTTCTTCTTCCTTTTTTTAAAAAATTTTTTCTAATGTTTTATTTATTTTTGAGAGAGACAGCGTGATCAGGGGAGGGTCAGAGAGAGAGGGACACAGAATCCGAAGCAGGCTCCAGGCTCTGAGCTGTCAGCACAGAGCCCAACGTGAGGATTGAACCCACCAACTGTGAGATCTTGACCTGAGCCAAAGTCGGACGCTCAACCGACTGAGCCACCCAGGTGCCCCCCAAGACATGTTTTTCTGAGCCATTACAGTGACCTCCATGTAAGTGAAAGCAGCTGTTTTTTAAACAATGTATTAGTTGAGACCATTTGGTCCAACCATGCAGCAGAGCCACAAACTGTTGCTTTTGAGAGCAAGCTAGAGAGGGCTTTCCAGGACCACACCCAGGATTTGTATTGTAACCAGGAACAATGACTAAACCTTGGTTAACCTTCAAATGCTTGGGTCTGCCTTCTCTACACCCTTCCCACCGAATTCATATGCTACAACGTAACCCCAGAGGTGATGGCTTTGGGAGGTGAGCCTGGGGGTGGTGACTAGGCCCTGAGGGTGGAAACTTTCTTGTAAAGGATTAGTGCCTTCTAAAGGAGGCCTCCTTGAGTGCCCTGGTCCCTTCCACCTTGTAAGGACACAGTTAGAAGATGATGTCCATGAACCAGGAAATGGGTCCTCACCAGACACAGAATCTGCCAGCGCCTTGATCTTGAACTTCCCTGCCTCCAAACCTGGGAACACTACAGATCCATGCCCTCTATCCCCAGTGCATGGCGTTCTGTCACAACAGCTTGGACTCAAGACAGTTCTCCTTCCTTCTTTTCTTTTTCCTTTTTTTTTTTTTTTCCTGGAAGCCGATTCTGTTAGGTGACCTCTCTAAGCATTGCAAACCGGCATTGATCGAGGCCATTTCGGGTTAATGGGTCCTCCCCAAACACCACTTTGTTGTTCAGAATGGTCATTGACAGTGTCCTCTAAAGCAAGAGGTTTGGTTGGGACTCAAATATAAGGCAAGCATCGCCATGCCAATGGATCGATAAGTTGTGGACTGTTCACAGAACGGAACACTGCAGAGCTAGGAGACAGGACAAGCTACAGCCACATGGGCAGATCTCACAAATTAAGTGTCGGGCCAGAGAAGCCGAACGCAAAAGAATACGCACAGCGTGCTTCTATTTTATAAGATATAAAAACTGGCCAAGCGAATCTATCATGGCAGACAACCAGCTAAGAGTTGTCCCTGCTGGGGACACAACCGGATGGAGGCACGAGGGGCCTTCTGGGGGCTAGCTATGTTCTGTTTCCTCTGACTGCTGGTTACATGGGTATGTTAAGTTTGTGAAAATCCATGTATTCATCAATGGGTACAAATGTGTGATTTCTGTACTTTTTAATTTTTTTAATGCTTGATTTATTTTGAGAGAGAGAGAGAAAGCATGAGCAGGGGAGGGTCAGAGAGAGAGGGAGACACAGAATCTGAAGCAGGCTCCAGGCTCTGAGCTGTCAGCACAGGGCCTGACCCGAAGCTCGAACTCATGAACCCTGAGATCATGACCTGAGCCAAAGTCGGCCGCTTAACCAACTGAGCCATCCAGGTGCCTCCCAATTTTTTTTTAATAGTTATTTATACTGGAGGGAGAAAGAGACAGAGCATGAGGAGGGGAAGGGCAGAGACAGACTGAAGCAGGCTCCACCCTCCCAGCTGTCAGCACAGAGCCCGACACAGGGGTGAACTCAGGAGCCATGAGATCATGACCCGAGCAGGAGTTGGATGCTCAACTGACTGAGCCACCCAGGCGCCCCTGATTTGTGTACTTTCTTATGTGTTACATTTCAATGTAACAGCTGACAGGAATGGTGATTGTGAGGTGCTCCGAGCAATATAAACAGCATGGAAGAGACAATGCACTTTCTGCCTTCCCAGGGCTTCTAGTCTGACAGGGTGAACAGGTAATAAACACACAACCACATATGTCTCTATGTAATCATGTGCATGATCATTATTTAAAAGGAAATGGAGGGGAGGGAGCCTAGATGGCTCAGCTGGTTGAGCGTCTAACTATTGATTTCTGTTCAGGTCATGATGTCATTGTTTGTGGGTTTGAGCCCCGCATTGGGCTCTGCAATGACAGTGCAAAGCCTGCTTGGGATTCTCTCTCTCCCTTTCTCTGCACCTTCCCTGCTCGCTTACTGTCTCTCAAAATAAATAAATAAACATTTAAAAAGAATAATGGAGGGTGCCTGACTGGCTCAGTCGGTGAAGCGTGTGACTCTTGATCTCATGGTTCTGAGTTCAAGCCCCACATTGCGTGTAAAGATTACTTAAAAAATCAAATCTTTTTATTTTTTTTTAAATCAAATCTTAAAAAATATATATGTGCTGGGTAAAAGAGTGTTTGAACAGGGATAGAGGGATAGAGGAATCAGATACAGCTTCCTTGGGAAAGTGAACTTAAGCTGA
>PJEM01005765.1:0-44244 GCA_004023845.1 Helogale parvula | reverse complement strand
GCTGGGACACTTATCAGACGGGGAGCCCTGGAGGAGGAGCCCATGAGGAAGTACTATCTCAAGGTCAATGTTGAACAGTTTTGAGTTTGAGGTACTTGTGAAAATACTAGCAATCCTTACAGCACGTAGCGTCTCTTTAGCACTGAATCTATTTATGACGCTAAACATTGTCCTAAGCAATTTACTTATATGATCGCATTTAATCCTCAGAGCAACCCGAAGCATTATTCTTTTTTATTTGTAAAAATTTTTAAGTGTTTATTTATATTTGAGAGAGAAAGAGACAGAGCGTGAGCAGGGGAAGGGCAGAGAGAGAGAGAAGGAGACCCAGAATCCGAAGCAGGCTCCAGGCTCTGAGCTGTCAGCACAGAGCCCGGCACGGGGCTCGAACCCACGAACCGTGAGATCATGACCTGAGCTGAAGTCAGACGCTTAACTGACTGAGCCACCCAGGCGTCCCAGCATTATTCTTATTCTAGTTTACAAAAGAGGCAACTGATTTGAACTCACATCTGAGTTGAAATGAAGATTTGTGTTTTAGTTTATTTATTTATTTTGAGAAAACACAAGCAGAGGAGGGGCAGAGAGAGGGAGGGAGAGACAGAATCCCAAGCAAGCTCCGCACTGCCAGATCTCACAAACTGTGAGATCATGACCATAGCCGAAACCAAGAGTTGGATGCTTAACCAACTGAGCCACCCAGGCACCCCAAAATGCATATTTTCTAGAGCATTTTTTTTTGAGAGAGAGAGAGCATGCAGGCTCAAACAGGGAAAAAGGGTAGATGGGGAGAGAGAGAATCTGAAGCAGGCTTTACTTTCAGAATGGGACCTCACTTGGGGCTCGATCCCACAACCCTGGGATCTATATGCGATGGTCTACTCACTACAAGTGTAGTTACCATTGAAAACAAAATAGGGGACGCCTGGCTGGCTCAGTCGGTTAAGCGTCTGACTTCAGCTCAGGTCATGATCTCACAGTTTGTCAGTTCCCTGCGTTGGGCTCTGTGCTGACAGCTCAGAGCCTGGAGCCTGCTTCAGATTCTGGGTCTCCCTCCCTCTCTCTCTCTCTCTCTCTCTGCCCCTCCCTTGCTCTCTCTCTCTCTCTCTCTCTCAAACAAATAAACATTAAACAATTTTCTTGAACAAAGTGGAAGCTTCAGGAATCTTCATGTCATCCCTGAGCAGGGGCCATACTAATCTCTGCATTGTTCCAATTTTAGTAAGTGGGCCACCGAAGCGAGCACCCTGCTACGCATTCTTAAGGTAAACTGCTATATCAGTTAGGATTAGGGTCGGTTATGTGGCACAGAAAGGCTATAAATAAGAGTTTGACAAGAGAGATGCTTATTTCCATAATCCATGTCAAACTTTGAAAGTTTCCTCGCTTTCTAGTTTAAGATGTTGCAGACTCAGTTTGTACCCCAGGTCCGGATAAGTCCTGATTTTTTTCAGGGGAAAATGGTATTTAGAGGCCACAGTTTAGGGGCGCCTGGCTGGCTCCGTTGGTAGAGATCTCGGGGTCAGGAGTTCGAGCCCCACGTTGGGCGTAGAGCTTACGTTAAAAAAAAAATAGAGGCCACAGTTTGGACACTAGGATTTCTAAAGGGGCGCGGAATGCCCAGAGTCCAGGCTGTTTTTTCCAGCCTCCCTTGCAGCTCTCTAAGGGCATATAACTAAGTTCTCATCGATGAGATATAAATAGAGCTGTTGGAGTGACTTCTGGGACTTGGCTTAAAGGAGGCAGGATTTGTCCCTTCTTCCTCCTACTGTCTGGAATGTGGATGTGATGGCCGGCACTATGGCAACGTTGTTGAACCATGAGGTAAAAGCAATGTGGGGAGAGAGACAGCCAGCGCCGAGAGGGAGGGTATGGACAGGTCTGCTTTCTCCTCGACTTCCCTGATGTGACTGAGATGTAAACTTCTATCTCATTAATGCCAGTATTATTTTATTCATGTGCTACTGTGGTTGTTATACACCCTTTCGGTTTGAGCCCTCAAATGTATTTTAAAGTTGATTTATTTTGAGAGAGATAGGGTGGGGGAGGGGCAGATAGAGAGAGGGAGAGAATCCCCAGGCTTCACACCAGCAGCATGGAGCCCCATGTGGGGCTGGAACTCATGAAGGGTGAGATCATGACCTGAGTTGAAACCAAGAGTAGAACGCTTAACCCACTGAACCACCCAGGTGCCCCTAAAATATATTGGTTTTTTTTGTTTTTGTTTTTTATTCTTTTTTTTAAATTTTTAATGCTTATTTTTGAGAGAGAGCAGGAGAAAGGCAGAGGGAGAAGGCCACACAGAATCTGAAACAGGCTCCAGACCCTGAACTGTCAGTACAGAGCCTGATGCGGGGCTTGAACCCACAAACCGCGAGATCATGACCTGAGTGAAGTCAGCCATTTAACGGACTTAACCACCCAGGTGCCCCTAAAATATATTGTTTTAAAAGCTCATTATAATAGGGGCATTTGAGTGGTTCAGTCAGTTAAGCATCCGACTTCGGCTCAGACCACGATCTCCCGGTTCATGAGTTCGAGCCCTGTATCGGGCTTTGCACTGACAGCTCAGAGCCTCAATCCTGCTTTGATTTTCTGTGTCTGCCTCTCTCTCTGCCCCTCCCTCGTTTGCCCTCTCTCTCCCAAAAATAAACATTAAAAAGTAATAAAATAAAAAAATTTAAAAGCTGCTTGTAAAGCACATGGAGAACAAAACAAAACATATGTGCCCAGAAAAAGAAAGTTGAAAGCATATTCCCCAAAACCTTGCCTCCCCTCTCCCCACGGGTTTGCAGTTCATTTGTATAATAAAAAATTAAAAATTTTTAAATTAAAAGAATTTTTTAAGCTCCTGCCATACACTGGTTTCACTTATTTAGTTACCAGGAAATTAACCAAGACCCCAGGACCACTGGCCTCACTACCCTGCTCCTCGGGGGAACATTTGAGGCACGCAGATTAGTGGCTCCTCTTCTAAAAAGTCAGAGGACCCGGCAACCCAGCGTCCGTCCCAGAGATGGCTTCGTACAGAGCAGGGCCGGCCCCTTTCCACAAAAACCCTGTTCAGTCCACAGGTAACCCTGGGACAGGCACTCATGTCGAGGTGTTCTTTGGTTTACACTCACTCAATGACTTCCTGCCTGGAAAGATCTGGAACATATGTGGGGCAGGGGAAGTGTGATGGCTTTAACACATGCGTCCACGGTGCCCGGGTGGCTCAGTCAGTTAAGCAGCTGACTCTGGCTTGCTGCTCAGGTCATGATCTTGCAGTTTGTGAGTTCGACCCCCGCATCGGCGTCTGTGCTGATGGCGTGGAACCTACTTAGGACTGTCTCTCTCTCCCTTATTCTCTGCCCCTCTCCATCTCTCTCTCTCTCTCTCTTTCTCTCTCACAAAGTAAATAAACTTCAAAAACAAACCCCAAAAACCCAAAAAACATGCTTCCAAGTTCTTTGACACTCTTCCCACAGAAAAAGGAGCCCAATGCGTGCCTCTTTGAAGACAGACTGGCCTCAGTCACTCACTTGTAGCAAATAGAATGTGAGGAGAGTGACAATGTGGTACTTGCCGGAGTAGGTCGTAAAAGGAAATATAGCTTCTGACTGGTCCCCGCTTTTAAGGGAAGCTTGCCTTTGGAAACCAGCCAAACAAGAAGTTTCTTTTTGACATCTTTATTGAAATATAATTCACATGCCATAAAATTCACTCACTTAAAGTGTATAATTCAATGGGTTTAGTATATTCACAGAATCGTGCACCATCACCACGATCAATTCTAGAATATTTCCCCCCCCCCCAAAAAAAGCCCCACGCTTCTCTCTCTCCACCCTCCCCCCAGTCCCTGACAGCCATTAATCTACTTTCCGTCTCTATGAATCAGCTCCTTCTGGACACTTCATATACATGGAAACACACGCCATGTGGTCCTCTGCGTCTGGCTTCTTCATTCCGCATCCTGTTTGAGAAAGAGAGGAGAGAGAGAGAGAGGGAGAGAGAGAATCCCAAGCAGGCTCCATCCATGCTGTCAGTGCAGAGCCCCACACAGGGCTCGAACACACTAACTGCGAGACCACGGCCTGAGCCAAGATCCAGAGCCAGTCGCCCGGCCAACTGAGCCACCCGGGCGCCCCCACACGGAACATTTTCTATTTAACATTTTAAACCACTGCCAAACTGGTTTCCAAAGTGGCTGCCTCATTTTACGTTCCCAGCAGCCGGTACACGGGTCCAGGTTCTCCACAACCTCACCAACACTTGTTATTGTCGGTCTTTTGATGGGAGCCATCTTAATGGATGTGAAGTGGCATCTCACCGTGGTTTTGTTTTGCATCTCCCTGGTGGCCAGTGATGTTGAATGTATTTTCTTGTACTTGTTGGCCATTTATGTATCTTCTTTGGAGAAATGTCTATTCCAATCCTTTGCCCATTTTTTCAAGTTTTACTTTTTTTAAGTTTTATTTATTTATTAAAAACAGTTTTCTTAACGTTTATTTCTTTTTGAGAGAGCGAGAGAGCACGGGAGGAGCAGAGACAGAGGGAGACAGAGAACCCAAAGCAGGCTTTGCACAGACAGCAGCAAGCCTGATGTGGGGCTCGAACCCACGATCCATGAGATCATGACGTCAGCCAAAGTTGGATTCTCAACCAATTGAGCCACCCAGACACCTCTTATTTATTTATTGTGAGGGAGAAAGTAAAATGGGGGAGGGGCAGAGAGAAGAGAGACAGAATCCCAAGTAGGCTCCACAGCATCAGCATAGAGCCCAATGCAGGGCTTCAACTCATGAACTGTGAGATCATGACCTGAGCCAAAATGCAGAGTCAGATGCTTAACCAACTGCACCACCCAGGTGTCCCAAGGTTTTATTTATTTAAGTAACCTCTACACCTTATATGGGGCTCAAACTCACAATCCCAAGATCAAGAATCCTATGCTCAGGGCGCCTGGGTGGCTCAGTCGGTTAAGCGTCTGGCTTCAGCTCAGGTGATGATCTCATGGTTCGTGGGTTCAAGCCCCGCGTGAGGCTCTGTGCTGACTGCTCAGAGCCTGGAACCTGTCTTCGGATTCTGTGTGTGTCTCTCTCTCTGACCCTCCCCTGCTCGAGCTGTGTCTCTCTCTCAAAAATAAATTTAAAACATTTTTTAAAAATGTTTTAAAAATTAAAAAAAAAAAAAGAGTCCTGTGCTCTTCCAACTGAGCTAGCCAGGCACCCCTCCTTGATTGATTTTCTAATTGGGAAATTTAATTTGTCTTTTTATTATTGACTTGTAAGAGTTCATTATATATTCTGGATATAAGTCCCTTATCAGATGTATGATTTCTAAATATAGTCTCCCACTCTAAGGGTCAGTTGTCTTTTCCCTTTCTTGATTAGTATCATTTGCAACACCAATGTTTTTAATTTTGAAAAAGCTCAATTTATTTTTTCTTTGGTTGCTCATGCTTTTGATGTCATATCTGAGAAATCATTGCCTACCCGAAATTTGTTCCTGTTTTCTCTTTAAACATTTATAGGTTTCGTTCTAATATTTCAGTCATTGTTCCATTTTGAGTTAATTTGGGGGATATGGTGTGAGGTAGGGGTCCAACCTCGTCCTTTGCCCGTGAATTTAATTGTCCCAGCATCCTTTGTTAAAAAGACTGTCTTCTTTTTAACAAAGAGGTTAAATTGGATGGTCTTGGCCCCCTTGTGAAAAGTGGGTTACCTATTCGAGGGTTTGTTTCTGGGTTCTCTGTTCTCTTCTACGTATCATTCTATATGTCCTCATGCCAGTATAAGCCATAAATTTTGGGGGTGATTTTTGTTTCATTCAACTGGTCCTCTCTTAGCAGTCATATGGGCTGCTTCCAATCTTTTGCTAGTACAGAAACTGCTGCAGGAGTCCCTGGCCAGCTCAGTCAGTGGAGCGTGCGACTCTTGATCTTGGGGTTGTAAGTTCGAGACCCATGTTAAGTGTAGAGATTACTTACAAATAATATCTTTAAAAAAGAGAAGTAAGGGGCGCCGGGGTGGCTCAGTTGGTTAAGCATCTGGCTTTGGCTCAGGTCATGATCTCACGTTCATGGGTTCAAGACCCGCGTCGGGCTCTGTGCTGACAGCTCAGAGCCTGAAGCCTGCTTTGGATTCTGTGTCTCCCTCTCTCTGCCCCTCTCCTGCTCACACTGTCTCCCTCTGTCTCTCAAAAATAAATAAAAAATAAAAATTAAAAAAATAAACACTTAAAAAAATCCTGATACAACACATAACTTTCTGTCTACATCTTCTCCTATATTTTCCATTAATATCTTTGGGATCAGTTCTTGAAAGTGCGATTGTCGGCCCACAGGGTAAAAAGCACATATATGTCTGCCTGATGGTTCTAAATCCCCCCCCATGCTGTTTGGGCCATGTTGGTATTCAAACATCTTGGGTATTTTTCTATCAGGTTGTTGACCTTTCAAAAGGATGAGCTAACATGTTTTTATACTTTTTTTAAAAGTTTACTTATTTATTTTGAGAGAGAGAGTACGAATGAGGGAGAGGCAGAGAGAGAGAGGGAAAGAGAATTCCAAGCCGGCTCCGCACTTTTAAGGCATAGCCTGATGTGGGGCTCGAACTCACGACCCATGAGATCATGACTGGAGCCAAAACCACAAGTTGGAAACTTAACTAACTGAGCCACCCAGGCGCCCCAGGATGGGCAAACATCCTTTTTTTTTTTTTAATGTTTTATTTATTTTTGATACAAGGAGAGACAGAGCATGAGCAGGGAGGGGCAGAGAGAAAGGTAGACACAGAATCTGAATCAGGCTCCAGGCTCTGAGCTGTCAGCACAGAGCTCAACGCGGGGCTTGAACCCACGAACGTGAGATCATGACCTAAGCCATCCAGGCGCCCAAGGATGAGCAAACATTCTTAAAGAAGAACGACAGGCACATCAACAGAGAATCACAATAAAATATAATAAGGTGGGGTGACTTATACAACCGTCACAACTGGAAGGGGTGGGGGGAGCAGGGCAGGGAGAATGGAGAGAAGGAATAAAGTGAAAGACGGAGGAAGAGAAAGGCAGCGGAAGGAAGGAATGACAAGAAACTTACAGGCTTCTTTCTGACGCGTCTTAGCCTATTCTTTGCTTAAGTGTGTGTATCTTTAAAATGCCCGCTTCGCACACGCACGGCCCCAGGGAGAGGGTCTGTTGGGCTGCTCATTATCGGAGAACTGAAATCTAGGGTGTAATACAGCGACTGGGCCAATGGCCAACGTAGAAAGGTGTCACCCTTTTAGCCAGAAGCCTTTGGTTGGGAGCAGTATTACCACTTATATAGACCTTGCCAATCCAGCAGAATTGGGGGTGGTGGAGGCCCAGGCAAAAGTGAGGCGTTGGGCCAATCGCCTAGCCCCAAAACTGTCTCCCAAATGTGTTCGGGGTCAGGCCCCCACCCGCCAGCAAGATTAACCTGTAGGGAAAAGCCAGGCAGATAAGAGATAATGGCCAACTCTTAGGGTTTTCCTTCTAGGATTGTGGACCTGGGATATGCCTGAAGTCCGGAAACTGTAGACTTCTTTGATTTGAAGCGCCACACGGGTTTCAGTCAGAAGAAACTTCTGCTCCCCTGCTCTTTTTCCTTGCTTCCCCCCTTCCCTCCTCACTCCCTTCCCTCCCCCCTCCCTTCCTTCTGCCCTTCCTTCCCTCTCTCCCTCCCCCTCTTTCTTCCTTTCTTCCCTCCTTCCTTCCTCCTTTCCTTCCTTCCTCCCTCCCTCCCTCTTTTCTTTCTTTCTTTCCTTCCTTCTTCCTTTCTTCTCTTCCTTTTTTCCTCCTCCTCCTTCCCCTCCCTGCCCCTCCTCCTGCTCCATCTGGCAACCATTGCCCTCCCTCTACTGCTCCTCTAGGTGACAACTATCCTGAATTCGGTTTGTGTCACTCTTCTTGTCTTCATATCTTTACTAACTAGTCAGAAACCCACTAAGACTATAACCATGGGATTTTGCCTGTTTGTAATGTTATATAAACGCATCGTGCTATACACATAGATTACCTCCTATTTTGGTCAATGTGACGACTGTCACGTGCATCTGCCTTGGCTGCTGTAGCTGGGATCCAGTATCTCATTGGTTGACTGTAAACCAATTTATTTATCCACTCATCTGGAGCCAGGCTTTCCATTCTTCTTTTCCCCAAAGCATTGCTGGCCCCAGTCCCCTTTCATAGTACGTGTGACAGGGGGAACGTGTGTGCGTTTGGGTCGGCCGAGAAGCAGATGCAACATGGAATGGGACAGGAAAGCACAAGTCTTGGGGGAGGAAACAGGAAAAGGTCAGGTGAGACCCTTACAGAAGGTGAAGGGAAGGAAGAAGGGGTGGGGAGGACCCAGATGACCTGCGGTCCCCCTTCAGCCAGGGGGCGGGGTCCAAAGCCCAGTTGCCCATCGGAGGAGCCCCTCATCTTGCCAGAAGGAGCCTGCCGTGCTCAGTCGCTGGCTGGGAGGAGCCCCGGGGAAGTGTGGCCTTGGCCTGAACGTGGTGTTGGATGCAGCAGTAGACAGCTTGCACCTTCCATGAACTCTTCTCCCAGGACAGGGGTGAGGACAGCGCTCTCCTGGCAGGCACGGCGGCTCTGGCCAGCAGCTTGCTTCCTGCTGCCTGTCTGCTGGGGTTTACTGGGCACCTATCGGCTCAGGTGGAGACTGGGCTGACCAATCCATGTTCAGAAATTGGTTTGTGCAAACCAGGAAGCTGTGGGAAGGAAGGTGTTGTCACACACACACACACACACACACACACGCACACGCACGCCCTCCCTACGAGTTCATATGTGGAAACTCTAACCCTGATGTGATGGTCTTAGGAGGTGTGGGAGATGACTAGGTCATGAAGGCGGAGCCCCAGTGAACCGGGTTAGTGTCCCGAATAAAAGAGGTCACGGAGCTGGCTAGCTGCTTCTCCCCCATGGGAAGACACGGTAGGAAAGCGGCTCTCGGCAAGCCCTCGCCAGAACCCAGCCACCCGGCAGCTCGATCACGGACTCCCAGCCTCCAGAACTGGGGGAAAGACATCTCCACTGTCTCAGAGGCACTCGGTCCGTGGTACGTGGTTATATTGGCCTGACTGAGCTAAGACGGGGGGGGGGGGGGGGGGGGGGGGGGGGAGACGGGGGCGCCGGGGTGGCTTAGTTGGTTGAGCATCTGATTCTTGATTTCAGCTCAGGTTATGATCCCAGGTCATGGGATCGAAACCCACCTTGGATACCATGCTGGGTGTGGAGCCTGCTTAAGATTCTCTCTGTCTCTCGGGGGTGCCTGGGTGGCTCAGTCGTTTAAGCATCTGGCTCTTGATTTCCACTCAGATCATGATCTCACGACTCATGGGTTCGAGCCCTGCATCGGGCTCTGTTGCTGACAGTGCAGAACTTGCCTGGGATTCTGGCTTGCTCTCTCACTGCCCCTCCCTCTCTCACTCTCTGTGTCTCAAAAATAAATTATTAACAATTAAAGAAAAATTTCCTCTGTCTCTGCCCCTCTACCCCACTCATGCTCTCTCTCTCTCTCTCAAAAAAAAAAAAAAAAAGACAAGGGATAACTTTAGCACTAAAAAGACAGACACCCCCTCCTCCAAACCAGACCCAAATCCAACCCCCAAACTCTGAACCTGGAGGGAAAGGGCATGAAACCACTTGGGCATTCTGTTTTTGGCAGAATCATAATATCTTTTAGGAAAAAGGAGAAGAGTGGCAAGGTAATAAATGTTTTAACCTGTTTTTGTTTCATCTCTCTCTGAAGAAGCAGCTTTGAGAGGTGTTGAAGAAAGTCTGAGATAAAAATTACAATTTTTTTCTTTTTCCCCCAACTTATTATTTTGAAAAATTTTCAAATCTACAGAAAAAGAACAGTTTAATATACACCCTTTACCGTGATATGCAATTATTAACATTTTTTCAGGCTTTTGTTACCTGTGTATGTGGGTAGTTTTGGATGAAACATTTGAAAGTAAATTACGGGGGCACCTGACTTCGACTCAAGTCATGATCTCACCGTTTCCAAGTTCGAGCCCCGCGTCAGGGTCTGTGCTGACAGCTCGGAGCCTTGAGCCTGTTTCAGATTCTGTGTCTCCCTCTCTTATTGCCCCTCCCCGGCTCTTGCTGTGTCTCTGTTTCTCTCAAAATAAACATTAGTGGCACCTGGGTGGCTCAGTCGGTTAAGCGTCCGACTTCGGCTCAGGTCATGATCTCATGGTTCATGGGTTCGAGCCCCGTGTCGGGTTCTGTGCTTACAGCTCAGGGCCTGGAGCCTGCTTCAGATTCTGTGTCTCCCACTCTCTCTGACCCTCCCCTCCTCATGCTGTCTCTCTTTCTCTCAAAAATAAATAAAACATAAAAAAAAACTTTCAAAAAAAAATTTCTCCAGTAGTCCCCAAAGTTTTATAGCTGTTTTTTTTTTTCTGATCTAGAATTCTATCAAAGCTCATGTACCGCATTTGATCGCCTTGTCCCTTCATCCTCTCTAATCTAAAGCATTCCCTTCTGCTTTTGTGTTTCATGACATTGATTAAAAAATAAAAATCAAGGAAGGAGCAGTGGGGGAGGGGCAGCATGAACAGTAGTGACACAGCCTTATAAATACATACATAAATAAATAAAATAAAGACTGGGCCAACTGTCTTGCAGAAGGTCCCACATTCCGTATTTATCTGTCTCCTCACAGATTGTATTCGGCTTACATGTGTTTGACAAGAACATTACCGAGGTGACGCTGCGTCCTGACTCATCACGTGTGCGGGTCTGTTCCCGCCACTGGCAAGGCTCTCCTTGTACGTTCCCTGCTACAGGCTTGGGGTCAGCCATTCCCTCAAGCGGCCTCTGGTTCTTGCTGTTGGAGAAAGGTGTTCAGAAACCAAGAACTCAGCGATAGAGGTGCTCGTTGTTACTGGAGTGTCAATGCTTCTTAGGCCTTTTTAGTGGCAGAACTGAAAAATCCACATGCTATTTGTTTTGTTTATATCTTTTTTATGTTTTTTACTTATTTTTGAGAGACAGAGAGACAGTGTGAGCAGGGGAGGGTCAGAAAGAGAGGGAGACACAGAATCTGAGGCAGGCTCCAGGCTCTGAGCTAGCTGTCAGCACAGAGCCTGATGCGGGGCTCGAACCCACCAACCAACCATGAGATCATGACCTGAGCCGAAGCCGGCCGCTTCGCTGACTGAGCCACCCAGGCGCCCCTGTTTTGTTTACATCTTGAGTTGACTGTTCAAAGCCAACATCACAAGGTACTTTCTCTTCCCTGCATTCTATCTTCATATTTCTTTTCCCACGCAGTGGTTTCCGACATCACCAATATATGCTCTTTCCAATGATGCACACAAAATGTCTTTCGAATTACAATACAAATACCACTATAAGAGATCTGCTAAATAAAATTCAAGATGCCTTTGTCATTATTTCTGGCCGTAAAATATATTCCACTAAGGCAGCACCTGGGGGGCTCAGTCAGTTAAGCGTCTGACTCTTGATTTTGGCTCAGGTCGTGCATGATCTCACGGTTCGTGAGTTCGAGCCCCGCGTTGTTAGCATGGAGCCTCCTTGGGATTCTCTCTCTACCCCACCCCCTCAAGTGGGCACACACACTGGAGCTCTGTTTCTCTCAAAAGAAATAAATATGCTCTAAAATAAAAAAGAGTATATTCCACATAGGATGAACGCCCTGTGCATTACATTCAAAACTTAGGTTAATTGTTTTCTGTGTGATAATGTCGATGGGATATAAAGTTTCATTTGTTTCTGTCTATATTCAAATTCAGCATTTGTCCTTATTTATTTTTATGTTTGGTTTTGAGGGGTTAGATATTTAAGCCACTGAAAACTGTGTAATTGGCACATACAGGGAGGTCTCGCCCCGTCCCCCACCCCTCTGGCCTTTGCCATTGAGAGCTGGCATGTGCCATGGTTTCTGTGTTTTCCCGGCGGAAAGATCATCGCCAGAGGGCAGAGACGAAAAACCCCACAAATCTAGTTTGTAGAAGTCTGCATACTGTGTGTGAATGAGGCAGGCTTGTTCCAGGGTCCTTTTCTTTTTTTTAATTTAAGTTTTTTAATTTTTTCAAAAAAAATTTTAAGTAACCTCTATACCCAACATGAGACTCAAACTTACAACCTTGAAATCAAGAGTCACGTGTTCTACCGACTGAGCCAGACAGATGCCCCAAGTGCACAACTTTTCTTAAAAGGAGGAACCTAGGGACACCCGGGTGGCTCAGTTGGTGAAGCATCCGAATTCGGCTCAGGTCATGATCTCATGGTTTGTGAGTTCCACCCCTGTATCAGGCTCTGTGCTGGCAGCTCAGAACCTGGAGCCTGCTTTAGATTCTGTGTCTCCCTCTCTCTCTGTCCCTCCCCTGCTTGAGATCTCTCTCTCTCTCTCAAAAATAAACATTAAAAAAATAAAAAATAAATAAAATGTAGCTACTAAAAAATTGTAAACCACAGACGTGGCTCGCATTATATTTCTGTCGGGCAGCACTGCTCTAGAGCCTTGATCAGTTTTCAGGTTCAAATTTTTGGCAAGACCACTTCCTAAGAGGGAATCTGTTTTTCCCTCAGGAGGCTCCCAATGCCTGGTTGTTCTTATTTTCCTTTCTTTTTGGTAATGTTGACGTTCATAATAAATGATCATTGCCTCGATCCACTACTTCATTAAGGGTCATAAACTGGTAAGGTTCTGTAATGTCTTCATACACTGGCTGGAATATTGTTGTAGAGCAAACATTTCCTTTCATATCAGAAAGTCAGGGGAAAACGCTTGATTCTTTCTCTTTGCCCGTTTCCAAATGATGAGGTCCTCTAAAGGGGTTCAGTGAGTTTGCTTTTGCTGTTCTGAACCCACGATTTGAACATCTCCATGCTTCTTTATATTCATTGCACCTGCCTCACTGATGCTCAGAGCATCAGAAATGGGGGCTTCTCCAAGTTGGCTGCCACGTCTTTTGGATGGAGCCCCACCAGCTTATTGTGTATGTCCACACTTCCCTCCAACTCTCTCTCTCCGCAAACTGCAATCAAGCGTTTTTCTCACAAGAACCTCAATGCTTTCTAGTGGGATAAGGTAGTTAGAAACCACAGTCTGCGATCTAGTGGTGCCCATTTCTACAGGTCGTTGTTTGTAAGACTTTTCTGAGGACAGAGCTATAAGATTTTTTTATTAAGATCAAATTCATCATGACTTCACAGCAATACTTCTAATTCAAGCGCAGGACTACATAATTTGTATTCAACCTCACCAATCTTACATTTGCATCTCCTTTCTCCCCTGCAGAAAATCTCAGTTCTCAATAATAACAGATACCTTTCCTTTATCTCACAACACAAACAGGACTGGCTCAGAATAACAATGCAGGCACTACCACCAGGGATAGGATTACTGAAAACAACCTGAAATGTTTTTTTACCCTTTTCTGTCGTCAAGGTAAATCCACCAAGGATTATATAATCAATCGACTGTGTTTTAAAGACACTTGCAATAATTCTTTTCTGTCTGGTTGTGCTACCAACTGGATACACGTTGGGTTTGTTTCATTTTGCTTTTTGATTCATAGGCATTGTTTTCAGTTTAAAACTATGTAAAGTCTAAAGTCAAATCGATAGAATGAGTTAATTCAGAGATATATAGCTTTCATCCCTTGCAGCCAGTTCTGTTTTCCCTAGATGTAACCATTTCTTCAGAGGTGTTTCATTTTTGTTTTTTATATTTTTTAAAAATACATTTTATTTTTTTATTTAAAAATTTTTTAATGTTTATTTCTGAGGAGGGGGGAGGGGCAGAGAGCAGGAGATGGAGGATCCCAAGTGGGCTCCACGCCAACAGCAGAGAGCCCGATGCAGACCTTGAACTCATGAACCATGAAATCATGGCCTGAGCTGAAGTCCGATGGCCATTGACTGAACCACCCAGTCACCCCATTTTATTATTTTTTTAAGTTTATTTATTTTGAGAGAACCAGAAACAGTGCGAATGGGGGAGGAGCAGAGAGAGAAAAGGAGACAGAGTATCCCAAGCAGTCTCCACGCTGTCATCGCAGAGCTCAACATGGGGCTCGAACTCACAAAACCTCCAGATCATAACCTGAACCGAAACCAAGAGTCGGATGTTCAACCAACTGAGCCACCCAGGCGCCCCAGGGGTGTTGTTATATGTTTCACTCCCCACCCCCATCTTAAATAGTAGGAACCGCGCGTACTTTTCTTCACCTTGCTTTTCCATTTAATGATGTACTCTGAAGAACATTCTAAAACAGTTCAGAGAGCTGGTCCTCAATTGCTGGCATGGACGTACCACTGTTAATTCACCCAGAACACAGTTGACAGACACTTGGGGGGTGTTTTTGGTCTTTTACAGTTAACAACTATGAGGCCAATTTGCCAAAAGAGAACGAGGCTAAAGGATTTCTGTGTCCGGTCTCCCGGGTGGCTCAGGTCATGATCTCACAGTCCATGGGTTCGAGCCCTGAATCAGGCTCTGTGCTGCCAGCTCAGAGGTTGCAGCCTGCTTTGGATTCTATGTCTCCTTCTCTGTCTCTGCTCCTCCTCCATTCATGCTTTGTCTCTCAAAAATAAATAAAAGTTAAGAAATTGTTTTTAATGAACAAAAAAAGAGTTCCCTGCCCAAGTTCAAGCAGACGCTAAGCCTATGAAGATCAGATTCTGCTGGAGCAGTAGAAGACCGCAAAATAACAGTGGCCTCAACGTGATCATTTTTTTAAACATACAAGCCAGGAAGGGCAGGACAGGGCTGGGCTGGTGGCTCTGTACCACCAGGTGCTCAGGGATCCCACTGCAGCACTTGCGGTCTCTGTATCTCACGCTGCATTTGCATAGGTCTCTTCCTATGCTCCCCGGTGATGCCCTCGGGGAGCTCCGACAATATGCTATCTCCCCTCTGCTCATGGCCCATTCTTCAGCCCTTCTTCCTCCCTATTTCCAAACACCAGGTGGCGGTTCACTAACTGTCCTTTATTTTTTTTAATGTTTATCTATCTGGGAGAGAGTGCGCAAGAGGGGCAGAGAGAGAGGAAGAGAGAATCCCAAGCAGGCTCCATACTGCCAATGCAGGGTCTGACATGGGACTCGAGCTCATGAACCAGATCATGAGCTGAGCAGAAACCAAGAGTGAAACCAGGAGTTGGACACTTCACCAACTGAGGCGCCCCCTCAATAAGTTTTAATGACTTTTCAAAGCTTTAGCTATTTATTTATTAATTTTTAAATGTTTATTTTATTAAAAAAATTTTAATGGTTTTTATTATTTATTTTTGAGAGACAGAGACAGTGAGAATAGGGGAGGGACAGAGAAGAGAGGGAGACAGAGTCTGAAGCAGGCTCCAGGCTCTGAGCTGTCAGCACAGAGCCCGACTCGGAGCTCAAACCCATGAACCGTGAGATCATGACCTGAGCCGAAGCTGGACGCTTAACCGACTACTGAGCCACCCAGGTGCCCCTAAATGTTTATTTTTGAGAGAGACAGAGAGGGAGAGAACACACATGCGTGAGCTGGGGAGGGGCAGAGAGGGAGACAGTGCTCTGCACTGACAGCAGAGAGCTGGACGTGGGGCTCAAAGTCACAAACGGCAAGATCATGACTTGATGCTTAATCAACTGAGCCACCTAAGCTCCCCAATAAATTTTCTTTTCAATTTATTTGAGAGAGAAAAAGAGAGAGAGAACAAGTGTGTGAGTTGGGGAGAGGGACTGAGGGAGAGAGAGAATCTCATACTAGTTCCACTCAGCAGAGCCTGACGTGGAGCTTGATCTCACGACCCTGGGATCGTGGCCTGAGCTGAAACCAAGAGTCGGACGCTCTAACAACTGGGCCACCCAGGTGCCCCAATAAATGTTCTTTATATTAATACTCCCCTAACTGCATAAACCACCACCTTAAATGTCTCCTAACCCAAGCTCATTACTTCCATTTTTTTAAATTAATGTTTTATTTATTTTTGATACAGAGAGAGACAGAGCATGAGAGGGGGAGGGGCAGAGAGAGAAGGAGACACAGAACCGGAAGCTGGCTCCAGGCTCTGGGCTAGCTGTCTGCACAGAGCCCGACGAGGGGCTCGAACCCACGAACGTGAGATCTGACCTGAGCCGACCCATCGGAGGCTTAACCGACTGAGCCACCCAGGCACCCCCCCCCCCCAAGCTCATTACTTCCACATCCATCCCTGAAGCATGGCTCCCACCTGGATTCTTGGCTTAATTAATAGAAAATGACCTTCATCCTCGATGGAACCTCACTGGCCTCAGGCCCTCCCTTTGCCTCCAGCCCAAATACAACCACAGAGAGCTGAATGCCCTGGGGTTATTTTTTCCACTTTAATTTGGGCTCCCAGGAGCCCCTTGTTCCTTGTTCCTTCCGCAGGCCTGTTTGCTTTTTCCTTTTTGCCACTCTCACCTGCTCTTCAAAGTGGCTTCCTAAAAAATGAAAATTTGGCAGACTATTAACAGTCGTTTTAATACGGGAATGGGAGATGGGAGGAAAACTTGGCTTGGGCTGGGTGACAAGGGTGGTCAGAATCTGTTTCTTTGAAACCCTTGCATTGTTTTCTTATCAAAGGTGAGTTCCTTTGTTTTTTAATGTTTATTTTTGAGAGAGAGAGGGAGAGCGGGGTCTCCTACAGGTCGGAGCAGGAGAGGAGCAGAGAGAGAGAAGGAGAATCCCAAGCAGTCTCCACACACAGCACGGAGCCGACACAAGCTGGTGTCAAGTACATCAGCTCTATGGCCTCTTCCCGGACCCCGGAGCTTCCTTCCATCTGTTCTGCCCTGTGTTCTCAGATTCTGGGCATTCTGAGCACAAATGGATTTGATACAAGGAATCACATGCTTATAAAAGCTTTGGGAAGGGCCACTGGGTTCCAGAACAATCTGCCAAGGTCGTCATCCAGATATCAGAGAACAACCTCGACCACCACTTCTGCTTTTAAAGACCCCATATTAGAAGTCTGGCCTACTCACTCCAACTGGCCAACCTCTTTGATCAGCAGCTCCTAGAGCAGGAAGAGGTCTCAACCTCACTCTGCCTTCCAAACCGAAGAGGTGTTCAGATTCTAGCTGCAAGAGAGTCTGGTAGCTATCAGCCTTCTAGCCTCTGCAATGAGGTAAGGTCATAAAAGGATGCAGGGAAGAAATTGGGTGCCAACTGACAGAACCCAGCATGGATACTGCTAGAAAAAGTAAGAGCTGTGGAGTGGCTGAGTGGTCAAAGCTACAGGTCTCGGCCATAAGAGATAATGAAAGACATGAGGTCTGGAGGGAGAAGGGACAGCTCAGTTTCTGGAAGGACCACTCCTTAAAAATAAGGGGTTGGCCATGATGGAGTTACCATATTCCAAAGGCCAAAGACAATGTATGACCATATGGGGTAAAGAAGGATCTGAGAGACATCAAAATATATGTCCATGAACTGAGCTTTTATTTTTATTCATTTTTTAAAAATTTTTTAATGTTTTATTTATTTTTGAGAGAGAGAGAGAGAGAGAGAGAGAGAGACTGTGAGTAGAGGAGGATCAGAGAGAGGGAGACACAGAATCCAAAGACAGGCTCCAGGCTCTGAGCTAGCTGTCAGCACAGAGCCTGACACGGGGCTCAAACCCACGAGCCACGAGATCATAACCTGAGCCCAAGCCAGATGCTTAACTGACTGAGCCACCCAAGTGCCCCATGAATTGAGCTTTTACAATAGGGCTCCAAATTGTATTGTGGTCTTTTTTTTAATGTTTATTTTTGAGAGAGAGAGAGAGAATGCGTGCAAGCAGGGAAGATAGGCATAGAGAGAGGGAGGAGGGCGAAAGAGAATCCTAAGCAGGCTCTGTACTGTGAGCGCAGAGCCCGACTCGGGGCTTGATCTCGCGAGCCATGAGATCACGACTTGAGCTGAAATCAAGAGCTGGACGCATAACCGACTGAGCCATCCAGGTGCCCCTAGGACTTCACATTGTATTCTGTGTATGACTCCCTTGATCTGCTCCAATTTGCCCAGGTTTATAGAGACCACATATTCCCCTGAAGTCATATGTAGGGAATGGACCATCATTGTCACTGAAAAAACATCTGTGAAAATAGCCATGTTTTAGGAATACATACAATACAACACACGACACTTCAATTTTCTCCTTTCCTCAACAGGTTTATTGCCTTTTAAGAAAATTTTTGTAAAATATAAATACAAAGGCAGAGAATTTACTTACAAAGTTAAAACACAGATTTCAAACATAAACACACAATTCAGAAAATTTTAGTTTTATGTACATTTCCAAGCAACCTCGACATATTATGTTAGTTCTCAATATTTTACAGGGTACAGAAAAAAATAGCTCAAAGTCTTCTTTAAATAAGAGCATAAAATGTTTAAACATATAAACAATCCGGTTTGATGCGTGAAAACTAATTTCACAGCTTTTAAATTAGGATATAAAAGTTTCATACAATTAGTTGTTGTGTGTGGATATGGTTTGAATTTATATTACACACTATCGGATTACATCCAATAGCACTGACCTGGCTCGAGCAGGTACTCTGTAAACAAAACATAAAGGTACACCCACTGCCAAGTGCCTTCGCCCAACTCACTCCCCGAACCCAGCCGCATGGGTCGGACCACACTCGCAACAGTTGTGGCCTCTGATGCGTGAGCTCTGTGTCACCTGGAGTCAAAGTGTGGAATTTCTTTTCCTCATTTTGTTTTTCCTTAAAAAAGAAATGAAACGAAACAAATATTCCAAGTAAAAACAAACATATCCCAAAGCGTGTGTGCATCGAAAAAGAAAGAAAACATTAGAACAACTTCTTCAAAACTGACGGAGAGGCTTTAAAAAGAAGAAACAACAACAACAACAACAACAAAAACCATGTTTCTAAGTCCTTCTGACTGGAGTCGTTTCTCTTATATAAAGAAGAGATATTTTCATATGTAATAGTGTCCTTTCTTTACAGAAATAGTCGTATTATGACACATATGCACAAAGATTAACACTATGACACACTGTACACGCGGGCCGGACGAGCTCACCAGTAGTCGTCTGAGCCCATGTCGCTGGGGTGGAGCCACTCCATGGACGAGCCCAGCAGTGTCTGGAGATCGCTGGTGAACTCCACCAGATCCAGGAGCTCCTTGCTTTCGGGGTTAAAGGCTTCCAGGTCTTTGGAGCAAGAGAACAGGAGACTTGCTGAGACTTGCCGGTAAAATTCTGCCTCGGCGATGGTGACGATCTCCACGTTGGGAAAGTTGCAGCGAAATATGCGGGAGGACATTTTCAGTTTCTTGAGCACGTCCGAGAGCAACAGCCAGTTCCGAGGCCTGCGAGCGAAGGAGGAGAGTGGTTTGAGTCTCTGGCCAAGGTAAAAGCACTCCCTGCTATTCGCCGCACCCCCTTCCACCCCCATGAGTCCCTGGGCCACCACAAGGGCAGTTACTTCTGGGGCCCTGCCCCCGTATCTCACCAGTCCTCCAAGATCTACCATTAGCGTAAGGTAAGGAGCCTCATCTTGAGGTGGGGGCAGAGGCCTCAGTGCTGCCAGAAACTTACAGGTAAACACCTGCTCACTCAACTCTGGCCACGACTCTCCAAGGGCGTGCTCCACGGCTGTCACCATGGGAAGCCTTCAGTCTCCCAGCCCGACATAGGCATGGAGGCCTCTTTGGTCTCTCCTCTGCTCCAACCCTCACAAATGGAGGTTAGGAAGCCGCCGGGAGACTGGCTGGCTTTCTCCCCTCCCATCCCCCCCGTCTCTCAGTGCTTTTGGGAGTGATGCTTTGGAGAGGGAAGGTGTTACATGCCTTCCGTACACCCTGCCACGCTTTATGATTTCTATTACTAATAACATGTCACTGTAACAGCACACGTGTGATGAGGATGTTACTCTTTAAGCGCCTCCGTCAACACTCAGCAGAACAGTCTCCTGACGTGTACGCACCCCTGGGGGGCTGGTCAGCTGCGGCTCAGCGACCACTGTGTGGTCCATGGGCTTTGAGGATCCACTCACCTGCCCCCCACCCCCCTCATCTGCCGAAAGGCGTCTGTAACTCCCGCGGCCCCAAGAGCAGCCCGGCTAGTCCTCAAGCACTTGACAGCCATGCTCACCCCTGAGCGACGGACACCTGGATGTTATAACACGGTAAGAGGGGGGTCTCTGAAAATTCAAATTCAAACACGTCGCTGTAGGCCTCATCATCGTCTTCCTGGTCCTCCGGCCCTGGGGGGTTTGCCAAAACATCGTATCCGCTTTCGTCATCCGGTTCTAATGCAGGGCAAACAAGAGACAGAGAGAGAGAGAGAGAGAGAGAGAGAGAGCGCGCGAGCGAGAGAGCGAGAGAGAGAGAAAGAGAGAGAGAGAGAGATCAGTAAACCACCGCTCCTGTTACACGAGGAAACTCTGAAAAACCCTTTCCCAGCTCGGCCCTGCTTATGACACCCCCTGCCTACCACCCCTCGTCCACACCACAGGGAAACATTCTGGAACGCGTTCACTTCCCACCCGAACCAGAAGGGACAACGCTCACCACACACGGCGCTGCCATAGAACTCCCAAGAGCCGGTGGAGTCTTCGTCGCTGCGACCCTGTAGGTCATTTAAATAATCTGGAGGGAGAAACACAAGGTAGAAGCCGCTGGGGAGAAGCGAATGCCGGCCGCGATAGGGGACCCTTCACTGTCAGGGCTGGCACGTGACTTCCCGCCCACCCCACAGCGCCCCCTTCACACACCACTTTCCGCACTCGGTTCTCGGCCATATGGGACCAGGACCTGGGCACCTGCCCACCGTCTTTCACTGCCCCTAGAGCCGACCGAGAAAGCCAGACGGGCAAGCTAGGGATTTTCTCAGCCCTCGCAGGCAAATGAAGAGTATGCATCTTGTCTGTGAATTATGCATCCCTTCCGTGACAGACTCAGGTTCCCCAGCAAGTGTAACTTAAGGTAAACGAGGGCAGCCCCCATGACTGAGTGGTAATCCTGGGACAGAAATGTGTGAAGAAGCCATTTAAATGGTTGAGGTAGATAGACCATGTCTTGAACTCTGCCGTACCTGTTAAGAACTTTTCCATAAGTTCGCTGTGGGTCATTTTCATGATGGTTCTACCTGAGTACGTAGCCAAAGTGGGGTCAGCACCATAGGAGAGGAGCAAACGGACGATTTCCAAGTGATCGTTCTCAACGGCATCGTGCAGAGGTCTAGGAGAGACACGCGGCGGGATTACTCGGGGGCTTGTCTCTGACAACAGGCAAAATTGGATGTGCGGCGGCTGAGCTTCCCGGGTGCGTGATTTCACCAAGGAGGTGTGCAGTGCTGCGGCCACTCTGGATAGGGGAACTGAGGCCCCAAGAGTGGCTCAAGGTCAAGCAACAAATTACTCTGTTGTGATTTCTAGACTTAACCCCTTACAAGGCAGGTGAAGGGACAAATGTCAGGCCTAATTCTCAAATGCAAGTCTATTTCTCATCTAGGACCCAAGGAGGAACTCAAGCCCAAAGGAAATGACTTTCAATTAAGTAGTGCCAGATTGGAAAAAGAGAATGGAGGGGGGGGTGGGTGGGTAGAGGGAATCACACCATTATGGAAGCCAAAACACCAAGCAATTGTTATACCATTAAAAAAAAAAAAAAAGGCTATTGCTTTTTCAGTATGTGTGTGCTTTTTTGTAAAGTGTGAACGCGAGTGGGGGAGGGGCAGAGAGATGGAGGGAGAGAGAATCTGAAGCAGGCTCTAGGCTCTGAGCTGTCAGCACAGAACCCGATGCGGAGCTCAAATCCACAAAGTGCAAGATCATGACCAGAGCAGAACTCAAGCGCGTTTAACCGACTGAGCCACCCTGGGGGCCCAAGCCCGTTTCTTTTTTAAAAAAGAAACAAGGTACAAAGCAGAGCCTTTCCTGAAAGGCACATGCCAGCAGCTTAGAGATCTATGATCAAGCCTCTGGCCCAGAAGCAGAGTCCCTGGGGTGAGACCCTGGGGGGTGTAGTCTCCTGTCCTGAGGGAATGCTACTTGGAAACCATGAAACACCAAATACCTTTCAGTTTTGCTGATTTTATGCCTGTCAGGAAAGCCCGATGCCCCGCCTCCTGGTGGTATCCCACGCCCACAATCAGGAAGATGCTTGGGTGGGCTGACTCAGACCTGGGCCTCTGACCAACAAACCGAGGTCAAGGTCGCGGTAGGGGACAGGCCCGAGGCTGTGGGTGGAAAGAGCAGGTCCTACGGAGCCAGTGGCTACTGGCCCTCTGTCTATATTCCTGGGACTTTAAACTCACATGTATTTTAACCCGCTGAGCCACCTAGGTACCCTTCAACTCACATGTATTTTAAATACAGTGCTTTAATAGATGCTGACATGGGGCGTCCGACTTCGGCTCAGGTCATGAGCTCACGGTTCATGACTTCGAGTCCCGCATCAGGTTCTGTGTGGTCAGCGCGGAGCCCTGCTCGGGATCCTCTGTACCCCTCTCTACTGCCCCGCCCCCGCTTGCGCTCTCTCTCAAAAATAAAGCAAACGTTAAGAAAAACTGCTGTTGAATAGTCCAGAGTCTTAAAAGGCAACACCCCCAATTATTCATGCAGGCTCCGACATTTTCAGGGACTTCAGGGACTTCTGTCCATGAGAATGTTCCTAATTGTTAAAATTCTAGCTATGTTTGCCACAAAGGTCTGTTCAATTCCATTCCAGGACGATGCCATCAGCATGCTTACGTATTGCTCGGCATCCTTCCTTTGGGGGTTTTCCTCATGCCCTGCGAACCACTGCCACTGACCTGGTTCCGTCCTGGGCACTGCAGTTGACGTCCGCACCATATTCCAGGAGGTGCCGCACAATGTTGAGCCACCCCCTCGCACAAGCTTCATGCAGGGCGCAGTAGCCTGCGTTGTCTCGATGGTTCACATCACAAATCTTGTTCTCCAGGCAGTACAAGACCACCTCCTGTGAGGAGAGGGGCAGAGGGACGCTGTCATTCGTCACCGCACAGCGAATCTTGTCAGGGTGACCTCTCCATAGCCCGGTGGTGCCTTCTCTCAAAGGCATACACCCCTGAACCCGAGGGCACACTGCGGGGTGGGCAGGTGGTGGACCTGTCGGTCAGGGGACAAGGGCATATGTGGTGTAGGCTGAACGGGTCCATTCAGTAGGTGGTAGTGGAGAACAGCGCCGGGCTAGATGAAAGCACGGATGACCGACGCAGAGATTAAATCAGCCAAAGAACATTCCTTCACGTAGAAAGGGAGGGATGGCAAGTTAGGTGAGCTGGGTCCTCCCACGCTGCTGCTTGTGGGGAAAGTAGGGGAAAAGAGACACTCTCTCTTTGCACCACAGAAAACATCAAGGGCACGAAACTCTTCAAACGACCCCACCCTCTATTTTGCCTCGCTCAGCCCCACTTGGAGTGGAATCGATACAGAATATTTACAGACTTACTGAAGTGAACAAGGAGCATCCGATACCCCGTATGCTACCACCTACACGTTTCAAGAACTAAATAAAACAAGTCTACCCCTCCCCCTTCTTGGAAGGTATTCAGTGTCAACGGTTTGCATTAGAATCACTGTTATTAATCTGACTTCTTTGGTGTATTAAAATATTAATATGAACCGCTCCCGGTAAGCAGAGCAGTAATTTATTCAATGTTTTATTACCTTGATTAAGAAAGTTTTCAAACACACAGAACAGCATTTGCCACCAGAAAACACACTACACTATCTTCCTACAAGTCATGCCCAGCAGAGAGCTGTCAGGTTCTGAGAGCCGGGGGGTACGCGGGGCCTGCCCACACATGGTGCCCGTGGTAAGGGGGAGGCGGCTGGGGTCAGAGCAGGCCCCCCTAGGACAACTTTTAAATGTTCCGTATGGTCGCCTTGGGGAGCTAATATCGCACGCGGATACACCCGGCCATCGGGGCCCTGCTGCTTCAGGTGACTGAGACAGCTCCCTTCCAAAACAGGAGGAGGAAGAAAGAAGGCGCGCCCACAACAGATGCGTGTCTTCGTTCAGATCCTAACCTGCCAGCAAGCCCACAATCCTCTCGGTTCCCAAGCCACCTGCCCTGAGCCCTCGTATCCAGGATACCGCATGAAGCTGCTGCTCTTTTTAGCAGGCCCTCACTGGCCAGACTCGAGTGGACGGCTGCAAGCTAATGAGTTGTGTGCCCTAGCCAGGGAGAGGCCCCATCACGTGGCTCTGGGATCAGGTCTGAGCACCACCGACCGCCGTGCACGGATCAATTTACCCTGGTCCCGGCGGCCTGCCTGGTGTCCTATCAACCCGGGGTTTATTTGCTCTGACAATTATGGCCTTCACCTGGAAACCTTCATTGCTACCGGGCTGATGTGAGGGTACCTAGAAACGAAAGGATGAAGCTGATGGGTAAGTCAACTCTCTTTTCCTGGAGGGTGGTGGGGAAGGCAGTAGTGGTCTGACGGCCAGGCCGAACTCTGACGTGGGCGGCCCTAACCAAGCTGTGTGGCCCCCGCTGTTTGCAAAGGACTTCTCCTGTCCCTCAAAGGAGAATGTCATCTGTTATCCCACGGTCATCTAGGAGACATCGGGAAGGGAAGGTGTTCTCCTTCAACACTCGGGTTTCAAAATAGATGTCCAGAGAGGCTGGAGCCCAAGTTCAATCAACATGACGCACTAGGCCTACAGCTCCAGCCTGTTGGTACCCAGTCGGCTGGGAAGGCTGAGAAGGCCCTGTCTGTTAGGGGGTCAAGCGTGCTACCTGTGCTCTCGTTGCTGGGACGATGGTGGCCTCTAGACTGGCCACCGCTGTCACCAACAGAGACACTGGTTAGGAGGCCGGGCAAGTCGGGCTCCCCAATACGGTTCTTGGTTTATTTTCTACACTAGAAACAGGAGTGTTCCAAGAGTGGCCCACCCGTTTCCAAACAAAATCAAACTGTTTTTGTTGGACAATTCTCTGTTAAACGGCTATAAGCCGTATGCCATTAACCGCAAAATGTAACCATAAAGGCCATAAACCCGACATTGTTAATTAATTAAATGCCTCATTAACTTTTTTAAAAACATGATTTATTCAATTCATAGAAATGTAACCATCACCACTAGACGCACAAGCATGTGGTTGCACGTTGGCATTTTAGCCTAAGAAACAGAAACCCTTGTATCAGGAGGGAAAGGTGTGGATGTCTCCGGCCAGGCACGTGGTCTATTTCACACAGAGGGGGTTTCTAAACCTTAAGAGCCAGAGGAACACAATGCAAAGCCTGGACAGCCTTTTTATTGAACATAGTACGTCCACCTAAGCAGAAAACAACAATGGTAACGACAGACTTTAGGAAGACCTTCCCGAGTCGGGGCCGTCCAGGAGACACACCGTTACGGGGCTGGTTAAAGAAACTGTCCTCCACCTTTCAAAGATCTAGCCCCGCCACCTCTAACTGGCCATCGTTGCGACATTTTGAGTCCTGCCTAAAGAAACCCTAGAAAGTCGGAAGTTAAAAGTCGGTAGCTAACTGTTCAGCATTCCAACTGCTGATCTGTGCAAATTCCATAGTGCAGGGGGAGGGAAAAAAACCCCAGTGGTCCTGACATAAACGCCTGTAAGGCTTCGCGTGCCATCGAAGGCCAGTTAGGTGACTTTCAAATGTCTGGATCAAGTGCTCCTCAGTCCAGGCCTCAGACCTGCAGGTTCCAGGAAAACCAAAGTGGAAACCTGCTCAGAGGACCAATGAGGGTCGCTTGAGGTCTCCTGTCCCAAAGGGAGACTGGTGGAAATGTCAGGATCAAAGGTGAGGTCGTCAGGTATTCGCCAGAAGCACATGTGCTTTTCCTCAACTGCTAGCTGGGCATCATGTAGCATATGCAGCTCTGAGCTCACGGAAAACCAGCTGGCTGCCCCGTGGATTTCACCCTCCCGCACAAAGAACCATCCCAGAGAGTTCTCTCCAGGGAATCCCGACATCTCCAGAAAGGACACGTCAAACAACGGCACATTTAACCATTGAGCAAATGGGGCAGGGGATGGGCTGACTTGGGGTCAAGGTGGTCACCCTGATGAGGGCTCCCCACACCAGCGGATGGGGGGTACAGAGCTAGCCCGGCAGGACGTGTGGGGGACAGGACTCCAGCACCTCCTGCGGGGCCCCCCGCCACCGCGGCCCACATCCACATGTCCACACGTCCACACGCCACACTCCGCCTGCTGAGCCCCATTTTATTTTCCCTGTTCAACTCCCAGAGGGCTGATGCCGGCATAAAAAATGCCTTTGCCCTGTGGGCTATTACATCACAATTTCATCTGACAAGTGTGGTGGGGGAGCCGCACAGGGCAGAGCGGGTCATCTATCTCTGAGGGCAGCTCCGCTGTGAGCCAGTCCTGGAGAGGAGCAGGGTGGGGGAGGGGGCAGCGAGTCTGAGTCTAAGGCACAGCCCCTCCTCCTCCTCGGCAGCCCTCAGGCTCCCTCGCCCTCTCACATAAAAGACTCTTTGGGTCCGTCCCCCACCCCCCACCAACCCCCCCAACCCTTGCCCAGAGATTTCCCACCCGCCTGCTCCCCACAGGGGCACCGCTTGGCCCGAGAAACAGCACATGCAACCCAAAATAGAGCTAATAACTTCTCTCCCCCTTGCTAATCAGAATCCAAAAGGGCTCATTAAAATTCCCCCAGTCGCCAAGCCCTGGGTTATGTCAGATTTTATATCAGAGATAAGTGAGCGAGACTGGAGGGTGCCGGAGCAGCCTACCTGCCTGAACACGAACTGAACATCAGAGAGGCCTTTCTTTTCACATGGCGACTGAGCAAGTCAGCCAAGAGGCGGGAGCACGTGTCAGGCTCCTGCAAACATCCCGCTGGAAGGCCCGGCCCGGGCCCGGGCCCTGATGCGGGAGGGGGGTGCTGGGCTCAGCCAGGGTGGCTCCCCCCACCCCAGCCTCAAGGAGCACCAGCTGGGGCTCTCAGAACCCGAGCACCCCCCTAGGACACTCACCTCATAGCCAAGCCGGGCCGCCCGCTGCAGGAGGGTCTCGCCAGCGTTCTTATTGACGATGAGTCTCCGCGCTTCGGGCGGCATCGGGCGCGACTGGGTGGTCTCTGGAGGGGAGCTAGAGCGTGGCAGCTGGGAGGACTGGGACGCCGGCAGCAGTTGTTGCAGACGGTCAAAGGGCTTCTGGTCCTGCTTGGCTGGTGACAGATCGTAGTCAGAACTGGGCTCAGGCCGCTTTCGGATCCTCCTGACGGTCACCTATCACAAAACCAGGCAGCGCTCAGGGTTAAAGCCGGCCTTGGAGCACCTGCGCTCTTCCCCTCCTCCCCACAAGTTACACACCTGGGGTGGGGGGGAGGCACTTTTCCTTTTTCTTTGGTTTGAGGGAAGGGGGTTGTAACGTGGAGGGGGGCTGGTGGCGGGGTTGCGGGGGGAAGTTTCCTTCTTAACTAGTGTGAAACTTCACCACTGCCCAGGAGACATGGCCCCTAGGACGGGGCAGTGACGTCGTGGGAGGGGAACCAGGGGCAGAGAAGTAGTCAGGCGAGATGTGCCATCGCAGGCCCGGTAGGGGTGGGGCGGGGGGCAAGAGGTACCTTGCCATCAGCGTTCTCCACATAGTAGTCTCCGGTCAGCGACAAGCCCTGCCTGGGCTCTGGAGGGATCAAATGCTTGGTTTTGCACAGTCTCTTCCCGGATGGTTTCTCACTGTTGTCGGTGTATTTCTGCAGCAGGGAGGCGGCCTGGCAATCCTCTTCTTCGTCTGTGCACGGCACATCTGTCTTCTGGCTTTCTTTAATTTTCTGCTGTTTGGCAGGCGGCCTCGAGGCTGGCGCGCAGCTTGGCGGAGGCTGCCTTTTGCCGCTTGCATTGGTGGATGAAAGGCTCTTCATGGGCGGAGAGCCGGAGAACACAGGCAAGCCTAAATCCGGAGGGGGTGGCGGGTGGGAAGGAGGGAGGGGGAGAAGAAGCAGGCGTTACACGGTTGTAGCCAGTGCGGAAAGAAAAGCCCATTGTTAGCACTGATCACTGGAGCGGCTACAGTTTTTAAAGATATACCAATTATGTTTCCAAAGCATTAATATTTTAATTATCCCACATTCAAACGGCAAATAGGTTAACCCACAAAACGCCAAGTGGCAAGTTTCTCCAGGCGGTCAGGACACGAGGGCACAAGCCAGCCCTTCCTGGATCTCCTACCCCCAACCCAGGGGGAAGAGAGGGATAGGGGGTCTGGGTGCTCAGTCTGAGGCTACGACTGGGGCGCGGGCAGGCCCGCGGGGTCCACCAACACTTGCCCTTCCCGTCCAGCCACAGGTCGGCTGCAGCAGCCACCCCCCTGAGCTCCCCAGGGACGTGGGGAGGCTGGAAGGATGTCGAGAGAGAACTCCCCGCCCGCCACATCCCGGTGAGTCCATTTCTATGGCACCCTTTCCCAGGCAGGGGACCCGGTCTACAGGAGCGGGGTGGGCGGTCACAGGGTGACCTCTGCGTACCTTGTTCATTGTCGCTGGATTTGAGGGACTCCTCCGACCAGCTTCTGTTGCCTTTGGCCTCTGCCCTTTTCCTGCCAGGTTTCTCTTCGGGGCTGTTATTGCCCTGGGCAGTGACCTCAGGCTGCACTGCCTGGGTCACTTCCTTCCTGCCCTGCCGGCCAGGTTTGCTCTCTGCTGCTGTCACCTGCTGCTCCCACCGTTCTCTAAGGTGCAGCAAGTGGCGTTGCTTTTTAGGATGGAGCCCTGTTAATTCAATGCACACCTTCAGGTTGGTCAGCTCACTATAATGTGGGTCTTCTAAGTAGTTAGAGGAACTGTTTGTCATTTCCCTCTCAGGCCAGTCATCTAATGGAGAAATAACTACAAATTAATCAAAAAGCCCCCTGGGGGGGGAACAAACTGTCTTAAGCATCACTAAGGGGGGAGGGGGAGGGGAGGGGAAACAGTCACGGGCCTCTGCTCAAGCAGAGGCACCAAGTCTCGGAAGGGGACCTGTTGTTCATCTTTGGCCGTCTGGGGGCTTGAGCTCCTGCACCTGGCTTTGGGGCAAGGGTGAGCGGCCTCCCCAGGGCTCCAGGGTGGGGGCGGGAAGGGGGGGCCTCCACTGCTCCGCCCTGGGACTCCCCCAGGGCGCCCTGCGTGCCTCACATCCGTCCGCCTCTGGCCGCATGCACAGGCAGCCGACGCCAACCGAGCTCACCTTTGGAGACCCGTCTTCGCTTGGCTTTCAGCAGCGGGTCCTCCGGCAGCTCTTCCGCCGCCGCCTCAGTGTGGGTGCTGTCACCTGAGACTTTGCGCTTTCTGTCCAGCCGGAGGGTGGGGCTGTGGGGCAGGTCCCCGGCCGCCTGGTCAGCAGGGGGCTCGCCTGTAGGTGGCCTGTCCACGAAGTATTTCTCCACGGGAAGATCTTTGTCCTCTGGAGGTTCAAAGGGGTCGTGTTTGTTTCCAGCACTGTACTCGCCTGGCGGATGGGAGACAGGGATACAAGGAATGAAGGCCCCAAGGCCCTGCAGGAAGGCAGGACCTCCGTGCCTATGGTAATCGGCCACCGACAGAACATTCTTCGGAAGACAGGGGGCCTCAGGCATTGGAGGCACAAAACCAGCAGAAACACACCGTCTCAGAAGGAAGGGCAGCAGAAGCCCGTGAGCAGGTAAGGCAGAAAGGGAGGTATATACCACACTCAGCCTTCTCCTTCTACCTTTTTATAGCTGGGCTACAAAGACAATCGAGAGACAGGCATCCTCACAACTTCGATGATGCTTAGGTCCCTTCCAGAGCCCTGGCCCACGATGGGGCAGGTGACCCCGCAGTAAGATCCAACCAAGCCAGGGATGACCGAAGAACCCTCTCTGGAATCACTTGCTGAAGGCATGGTTTTTTTTTTTTTGAAGGCATGGTTTTGAAATCAAAGGAAAGCTATGTAATAAAGAGAACAAACAGTGCCGCCGCGTCATCTGCAGAAGGGACAGCGTCAATGTTCCCTTGGGTGGACAGGGGAACAAGGGGAAGAGAGAGGGGCTGCAGAAGGCGAGTGTTGGCAGGGGAGCTAGAGGACCAAGGGCGCTGGGAAGAGGAGCTTGGGAAAGCCAAGGAGAGGTTTCCTAGTGTGCACACAGGAGTCAAAGGCAATTTCTTTCCTTCTCTTTTTATTGAAGTTTGTTTATTTTGAGAGAGTGGGGGAGGGGCAGAGAGAGAGGAAGAGAGAATCCCATGCAGGCTCTTCGCAGTCAGTGAGGAGCCCAACGCGGAGCTCAAATACTTAAACTGTGTGATCATGACCTAAGCCGAAGTCATATGCTGAACCAACTGAGCCACCCAGGCGCCCCAGAAGGGTCAATGGTAATTTCAAAGAACTCAACCTGATTACTACACTTCCCTTGGTCTTTCTGATATCCATGGACCGAAAAAGTGTAGTGTTTTACTCCAACACCTCGGTGACACCATGCATACCCACGGGGACCAGACCTGGCACGCCTTTCATGCCTTCCTTCACACACAAGCATGTAAGGACATTCCAAACGCAAAGCAAGGCTCCGCCCCCTTTGGCGTCAGGTGTGTCCTGCTCTCTCCAGCGCTCCCCAAGTTCCCCAAGCCTCATGGGCTCCTTCTGCTCAACCTAGCATGGACTTGGGGCCTTCCCTTAAATTGGCTCAGCCCCATGTCATGCGCCGCTTTTGCTTTAGCCCATTTCTTCTAATACACGAACAGCTCTGTAACTATCACTGTGACGTGAAGGCACGGGAGTTTGGTATTTCGCTGGTAGCACTGAGCTCATGTCCATTTCCACATGAAGTCATAAACACACTCATCATATGCTGACCCCATTCCTCCTCCAACATTCACCCAGACCACTTCAAATATCACTCGGGCTCCTGACCAGCCCAGCTGCTCCCCCAACCAGACTTTCCTTGGGGCATTGCCAGCATTCAGTGGCACTCAGTTGGGGGGGGGGGGGGAGCAGATTTCACCCTGGCCTTGGCTAGCCTGTGCTCTCAATGGTGGAAGGACCCAACAGTGTGGGTCTTCTGTCACAGCAGTGTCCCAGCACAAACCTCAGTGGCAGCAGCAGGAAGCCCGCCCAAGCCTCTGACCCATGCTTCTGGGCAATGCAGCCAGGATGACCGCCCGACTGGGTTCGTCCTGGGTGAGCAAAGGGGACAGGCTGTGAGTCACACGCCTGCCTTGCTGTGACCCTCTTAACCACTCTGGCGGTAACAGCGCTCCTTTACAATGGAGCCCCCCTTCAGCTGTAAAGTGGGAATATTACTGCAAGCTGCCCCCCCGCCCCCGGAGGTGGGCTCCATGAACAGTGTGAGCCCAGCTAAGAGAAAGGCTGAAAAAATCACTTTCACGGACGGGATGCCAAGACTGTCAGACTAGGCTTGAGTGTTAGCCCTGGATGCATGAAATGTTAACATGTGAGCCCCCCTGGTTAACACCATTTGACGTTCTGGGTCCAATCAGCCTTCCCGAAAGCCCCATGGGAGGCACAGGGGATCAGTGTAGAAATAGAACCAACGTGTGTGATTTTAAAGCTAATTCCGTGTCTCCACCCCACCCCCCACCACTGAGGTAGGAAAGACGGGTCAAGCCAAGTGGGGCTGAAAGCAGGGGTAAGCAGGAGATGATGGACACCTTCCAGGGTCCCAACCGGGCAGACGTTTAGCCAGCGACCTGGGATGTGCTCCATCCCGAGTGCTTCAGATTCCGCTTCCAGGGTTGACATTTTAACTGCAAGTCTTGGAATCACCTGTATCTGCGACAGGCCCTGTCCGGCTAGGGAGGCGCATCTTGCTCAGGGAGGGTTGGCCGTGAGCGTTGGCCCTCACTGCGAGCTTCCCACAGTGCGGCTCAGTTCTGTCTCCCTGCCTGGCCTTTCACTGCGTCGGCAGGCAGGCCGTGCCCGACTGGAGACCTCATCTACCCCTCCTCGCTGAAGGGTAGCAACCCTCCAGGTGCGCAAGAGCGTTCCCCTTCACCCACCAGGATGGGGAGCCGGGGATGGCACCTCTGCGCCTGACCTTCCACACAGTCCCCTCCTGCCATCTTCCCAGGGACCCCACGGTGTGATGTCTGCGGCCCCTCATCCTGAACTAACAGGAACCCTCCACAGCTATAGTCATGGTTCCCTGAAATCACGCACCCGCACAACATAGTTGAGCTGCTTTCTTCCCTGTTTGACAAAAGGGATCCCAATTCAACTGAGTAAAGCTGTCCCTGCACCCCCCACCATACCCAAGACCTCATGCTGCACCTGCCACTACTGCCCTAGATTCACATGGCCACCAGCCATGGGGGACGCACGCCATGTCACACAGCTGACCTGCCTGGAGCTCCTCGATGAGATTATTCTAGCCACAGCTCCCGGGATTAGCCTTGAAAGTCAAGGTGATGGAGAGCTAGATACACAGGGGTCCTAACTACCAGATCTACCATTGCTGCTATTTTCAACTCTTCTAAAAGCGGGGAGGCCTGTGCTCTTGGCCACTTGATCTAAGCGGATGTGAATGTGGCTGTGTTGTTCGTGGTTTAACACTTGCTCCCTGCAGCGTGGCCACGTGACTCACAGACCACACATCCCATAATTTATCATGGTTGTGCCATAGCACTACCTCAAAGAAGCATCGCCATGGCAACATTTACAAGTCACCGTGGCAACAGAGCACCCTCACCACCGCTGAGCCAGGACCAGTGAGCCCTAAACAGGGTGGGAGGGTTCCCCATGATGGAAATTCCCTGCTCTGCAGATAACTGTAACATCTCACGCAAAGGCTAACCTTGTGGAAACTTACACCCTCCACCAAGAAGCACGGGAAATCGCGGTTCCAAACTCAGTGTAGTTCACAAACATGCGGGTGCTCAGCCAGAGAGAAGCTCCCTGAAGCCCCTTGACCAAGGCTTCCTCCAGTTACTGCCCACGCGTGGCCACAGAGCAGGTCCTGGGTCTGCCCCAGCCAAGTGGCTGGCAAGGGAGACAGTCACTGCCAGTTCACGAGGAAAGGGACCAAGGTGTCCGTTGACCGTCTCAAGTAAACATTTAATTCAGCCACGCCTACCATCATAAAGCACAAATCAAAATCCTGACAGCGGTGTTTGCAGCTTCATCTACCCTTAGGCTGGCCCCTTTCCACAAGCGCACCCCCACGCCTGGGCAGCAGAGGCCACGTGGGAAGCACCCCTCATCTTGGAAGCTCCTGGGGTCTGCAAGAGTGGGGGGCTGCATTGGAAGAGGGAAGGCATCCCATACCTTCTTCAGCACCCCTGCCCACCCCAGACCCCTGTCCCAGATCCAGACACGTGTGACGAGGCAACCAACTGCGGAGCAGGCCCTGAGCTCACATGGGCTCAAGACATGGAGGCCAAAAGGACATGAAGGTCCATTAATCTGCAGCTGAATGAATCCAGCACTTGCTGTCCCCTGGCTCACTCAAGTTACTCCTCTTGACCAACGCAAACCATAAGTCCCCCCAGAAGATTGGGGATGGTGACCGATGTCCTCCATCGCCTCAGTCTTTACAAGTGACCGCCACTCCCCACCTTCCTCTTATCCTTCCCCGACCCTCGGGGATGACTGAGGCCTTGCTAGGCCATGGTCTGGGTGCTCCAGGAGCAAAACCCAATGGTCAGAGCCTGGACAGACTCAGGGGAGGGCAGAAGGGAGGCCTTTCAGAGTCTTTTGGGCTCTGCTTCCCATTGGCCAGACTGAGTGCTCGTCTCTAGTTTCTGCAGGAAAGACGAAGGGGGAAGTATACTTTCCCTGGAGCGTCTGGAATGGGTACTTCCCTCTCCTCAGAGAGGCGCCTACCCATTAACTTGACCTTGTTCACTTCTACAAGGTCTCCTGAGAGATTTCCCCAAGAGGCGGTCTTATGAGGCAAGACCCCCAGATGCCCAGGGCAGGCATCGGCAAAGGGGAAGGCGTTCTCCGCTGCTTTACTCAAGTGCCATCCAACCCTCCCTGTTCCCCTCTCAATGCCCAGAGGACCTGCCACTGACTAGCCACAGAAACTCCCTTCTTTGAGATTAACGTAAAGCAAACTGGTCTTGGTGTGGTCTACCCAGAAACCTGGCCACAGGCCATTGTCTGACCTCAAGGCTGACTGGCGGGTAGAGGGACGAAGGAGGAGGGGGCTGTGCCCTAGGCAGCGAGAAACACGCTCTCCTGGACCTCAAATCTCCCCCAACTCCATCAGACGCCCATGAACTAAGTATGTGCAGGAACACCCCTCCCCCCATGACACCCAACAGCACAGAGCTCACAAGATGCATGTTCCATCCCTGACTATCCCATGTCACAAGGATTCTGCACGTTCAGCCAGATGCCCTCATTCACCATCACCGGTGAGATTTAAGAAACCAGGAAAAAGACTTTCTCCACTTGCTCCTGATGTGTCTCATCAATCAGGGGAGTCTCAGGAACAAATCCCAGAGTCCACCATGGTCAGGGACCAGCACTAAGCACTAGCTCTCTCTCTGTTTGGCTTCCAAAACAGAGTACAACCTCTGTCTGGTAGGAAGAACGCTCTCATTTGCCCCACGCCCTTGGATCATGCTGTCAACATCGAATGATGGCAAACAAACCTGCCGCAGAAAAGAGACATCTCGTCCCTATGGTGCCTTCATTACCCCTCCATCTCCATCCCATTTTAACTAAACCACTGCCTCTGGAGGGGGAATACGAGGCTGTCACGGTACGGGGGTGGGGGAGTGCCTCTGGCTGGAAGTATCATTCCACTGCTACCCAAAAAAAAAAAAAAAAAAAAAAAAAAAAAAAAAAAAAAAAAGTAAAGGAAGAGCAAAGAAACCCTATCTGTACCTGCTACAAAACAGAGGGAAACACACACACCACATTTACATCTCCCGCTTGGACCGTATCAGGCTGTTACTGACTACAGGACAGGTCTCTCTGGAAAGGGAGATGTGTCCCAGGAAATAATCATCGGTTGGGGCCTCATTCCTGGATGCCATCATGTTCAGAAGGACAATCGGCTCCCTCGGACGGGAAGGGCGGCCCCTTTCTCCTAGCAATTGCTTCCTGCCCCCTCCGTCAGCCCCAGGAGTGGCGGGGCCCCGTTCCCACCGACTACTCGGCACCACACGACTACACGGCACCACACGCAGGCTGCCTGGGGTTTACTTACATCTCTCATTGTCATTCTGGTCGGTAATGGCCTCTTCCAGGGCGACCGACTTTGGCTTTTTGTCCGGATTTCCTTTCAACCTTTCCCAGTCAGCGGGACTGAATTTGCACACCTCGGAGTCTTTGGCTGTTGGGTGGCCACCTTCTTTCTCTTTCATCTCCAGCTCTGAGAAGCGCATCATTGCACGCTAGAAAGAGAACGGAGATGGGGAAAAAAAAAAAAACACAACACCTTACCATAAAAGCTATTTCGTGTGCCTTACCTTAAAGGAAAGTATGTTCAAAGAAAAGTTTGCCCAAAACCAACCACAATTTATGATACAGCGGAGATATTTAAAAACGTGATAGATAAAAATTTACGAGTATCTATACGTAAGTAATCGCACATTCTTTACTCATAAAGCTGTATGTGTATAGACATATGTATATCCATCCATACACCACTGCATAGAGACATTCTCTTTGGAAGGTAAATAAAACGAAACAGAAACACAACGCAAAGAAAACAAAACAAAAACACAACAGAAAAGAAAACAAAGTGCACAATGAATAAAGACGACCATGGCCCACAAACTTCCCTTTGTATATTTGGAAATGAAATTTAACTCAAAAGGTTTATGTAAGATTCTAGTAATAAAAATTTGAAGAACTGACCTCACAGTAAGCAGCGGGGAGACATAAAATACTGTCCTCTTGTAATCCTTCCATCTATGTAATTAAAATGGGCACTCAATGGATCATTTAGATAACTTCATCCATTTTTATAAGCATAAACCAATTTTTTTCTTAACATTGCAAAACAATTTGGCTTTATTTATCTTTTAATTAAAAGTAAAATATCTTAAGGAAATGCCTATACAACATCTATCATTCACTAGCAAGTTAAACACATACTCTATCCCTTTAAGCGACCTTTTTTTTTTTTTGTGAGAAAAATCACTCGAATCCCACAGACATGCGGCTGCTCCACACCTCCACCAAGTACCACGTAAGGCACCCTCAGCAGCACTATTAGGTCTACTTGTTAACATACAGTAATGGCAGAGAAATCAAAGCAACTGATAGGCAAACGTCATGCAGTCTTTAGATTACCCTTCGCAACAATTAAAACTTCTGTTAGCAGCAGCTGAGTGGAGTTCCTTTCATATCTACAGGATAACTTAAAGTATCCAGAAACACGAACCTCCTAAGAGCTACAGCTCATGGCCCCTTACTGGACACATCTCATACATTTACATTTACCGTAAGCTCAATTAACCAACTCTACCCACCCCCAATCCTCTTTACACATTAAAAAAAAAAAGAACTGACAACTGGTAGAGGCCCTGAAATTCGGGTCGGGGGACTCACCTGCAAGGCCCGCTGCTCCCGGCTGAGCTGGCTGGAGTCTGCGTACAGTTCGGTAGTGACACACTTGAATCGGTCCCCCACGTAGCCGGCGGAGTTGGCGATTCTCTTGGCCAGCTTAGACGGCTTCGGTTTCAGGACTTTGCCATCGTTCGATTCAGCCTCATCTGCTCCATCTTTGGTATAGGTGGGGTTGGCATCCACGTTCGGTGGGGCACTGCCCACGCAAAACGGTTTGGGATCCTCTTGGGTTTTCCCGAAAGTCACAGCAGGGCCGTCACCCACCAGAGTGGGCTCCAGGAAGGGAGTGGCCACCGGCATCCCCAGGTTCTCCTTGTTGGTCCCCGAGGGAACATTCTCCTTGCTTAAGCTGAAGACTGACTGGCTCGGGGCCTGTTTGAATGCGTAAGCTTCATGGAAATCACTGATGCGCCCCAACTCCTCTCTCAGGGCGATGAAATCGCGGTGCGGCTGCAGGGCTGGGTCGGTGGGGGGCTTGCTGGGCTCAGTGCTCTGGCCCACGCTCTCAGCCGTGAAGCCCGGTTTGGACCCGTTGGCGTCGGTTTTAGCGTCTGGCTCTTCTCGGAGAAGGTCCACGTAGACCAGTTTGTCGCTCTTGACAACAGTCTTCCCTTGACTCCAGCCAGGGCTCGGCTTTAGGTTCTTGTCGGCGGCGGGGACTTCGGGGTGTAACTTGGTGCTGCTAGCGTCCAGCATCTCGGAAAACCGGTTCCGGAGGGTTGGGTCCTCGTATCGGGGTCTCTCGTGGGAGCGGGACCTCCTCTCTGGCTTTTCTTCTTTAGTGATCTCGATGGGTGTGTGAGGTATCAACATGGGATGCACCATGCCCAACCCCAGTGCGTCTTGGTAGGTGACAAACTCTGGGCGGCCTGTGGGCAGCCCATAGGGCAGCCCGGGCTTTGGGGCGAGGTGCCCAGGAAAGAGACTGCCGTTGGGCAACAAAACCGGGTGAGGGTAGACAGGTCCCTTGCCGTGTAAGGAGAGGGGGCTTATCGCGATGCCCTCAGGCGCAGGGTAAGGGAGGTAACTCCTGGGGTAGGGGATCGGTGGGGACCTGAAAGCCTCGCTCGGAGACAGAAATATTGAGCTTGGAGGAAGCCCGTTCTCGTTCGCTTTGAAGCTCGGCTCCGGGTTGCCGGCTTTGGCACCCTTGCTGCTGGTGCTGCCGCCGTGCTTGGCCGGCGTGGTCGGGGGCTGGCCCACATGCTGAATGACCGACGGTGTGGTGTCCATGGAGCTCCTGCCCGTCTTGCAGCCATCCGCGTTGGCGTTCGGGGCGGGCGATGCGGAGGCTGGGCGGCCCGAGCTCGATACTGACCCCGCTACGTTAGCGACCACGGCGTCTGTGCCGCCGCCCATGCGGGGACATGATGAGCTCCGCTGCTGTGGGATGGCCCAGTCCAAGGCCTTGTTTTTCGGCGGCATGTTTTTGCCATTGTTCTCTTCGTTGGGGCTTGGCCCAGGCACCACCCAGGACGAGGGAGCCGTGCTGATGATTTCAGATCTATAGATAGCACAGCCGCTTCCGGAAGGAGATAAGGTTTCCTTCGGAATGTCACTTCCAGAGAGCACTAAGCCGCTTCCAGCTCGGCTGTGGACGAGGACCGTGGGCGCCATCTTTTTCATGTGGTCAGCTTTGGAAGCATCGACATCCACCACTTTAGCAGACAAGTCTAGTGGCTTATCGGTGACGTCTTTGGTAACCGTCTGCTTCTCCAACAGAGGCGGCGAGCCCCCGTCTTTTCTGTCTTGACCTGCTGCTTTCCGGGGGTGCCCAGGGACCGGCTGGGCACTTTCGGCCCCTTCCGGAGTCTTAGGATACTTGCTGTTGGAGAGCCTGGCTGAGGGGAACTCGTTGCTGACCGTCATGTATGGCTTTGACAGGGTGACAGACGGTGAGGTGGAGATCCTGGCGTAGTGCTTGTGAAATTCTGAGTAGGAGTCTGCGGTGGGCTGGGACGGAAGGTGAACTCGGGGTGAAGGCCGGGGAGAAGGGGGCAACAGGAGGGCTGCGTCCCCGGGCAGGCCACTGGTGACCGCCTTGGCGGAGGGCACCCTAGGCTGTTTACTGTTCTGGATGTGGGGGTAGGCGTGGGAATCGACGGGATTCCCGGGACTGACGCCGATCTTCCAGGGCAGGCTTTTGTCTGCGCAGTGGACCAGGGGTGGGATGGCTGGGGAGGCCGAAGGGGTCGAGAGCCTCATGGGCGAAGCCAGGGACGATGGGATGTGGGGACTGACGTAGTGAGGCGGTGGCAGGTAGAGAAAGCGCTCCCCGTTGGTACAGACCGGAGAATACAGTGGCTGGGCCAAGCTGTAGGACTGCTGAGGTAGCAAGGCCTTGTACATGTTCAGTGAATACTTATTTGGCGAGTCAAGGAAAGGGTAGATGGCTGGCGTGGCACCCTCCATGTATGGACTGACCCAGGGCAGCCGCAGGTAACTAGCACCATTGATGTTGAGAGGGCTCTGTTTGTCGCTTGCAGGTCTGTCCAAGCCCAGTGTTTCTGCCGTGGGCACAGCACTTTTTTGTATTCCAGGTGGTGTTTTGTATATAGCACTGAAGCCATTTGGGGGCTTTCCAGAGACAGCGGAAGCCTCCACCGTCTCGGGTGTATTCGGTTTGAACTGCATTTCTGGATTTCTCTCGGAAGAGAACCCAAGACCCCCTAGCGTGCCTGTGGCAGCCTCCCGACCTTTCTCGGAGCCCAGTCCGCACAAGCTAGAGTAGACGATGTTGCCAGGGACTCGAAGCCCTTCCCGGATCAGGCCAGTGCGGTCCATGCTCAGCGCTGCCAGGCCATCGATCCTGTGGGCTGTAGTGGCATCCACCTTTACGGAAGAAGAACACGGGTGTTACCTGAGAGGCCCGTTCAGAGCAGCGGGGCCCAGCAGAAAGGGTTAAAAAGACAGGTTCCACGAAGCCCCGCAAAACTTATCCAAAAGCCTTTGCCGCTCCCACCTTCTTACCTTGGTTCAACTAGTATCCGGAAAGCCTCTAAAAGGTTGATCCCTTTAGACTTGGGGCCCATACATTAAATTCAGTCATCTATTAACTCTGGAAAATTCACCTTCTCAGCAAAAATTCTCTGCTGCAACAGAGAGGACACCAGCTCCATGCCTCTGAGCACCGCCGCCGTGGGGTGTGGACCTGAGCCTCCCAGGGCTGATAGGTTGAGGTCGGGGCGGTGCTTGCTGGGGTTTTTTTTTTTTTTTTTGCCCCCCTGGACATAGGGAAGTGTTATTATTTAACATAACAAGAAACAATCTTCAGTGGGACAGCAGGGAAGGAGGACTTTAGCAGTCTCATTTCTAAATCAATAAAGAGGCCATGGGTCAAACTGTGGTTGTGTCTTTTGACTTCCTCTCCTGGCTGTCTGAAGACGGTTCTGTGTTTCATATTTTACTGGAAAAGTAAACCCTAAGGGTCTCCTTGGAGGCTGGAAATTTATCCAGCCCCAGGGAGCACTGATGTGGCATGCAGCTTATTGAAGACAGGGAGGTACATATCCCACCAGTCACTATGAGGCTCGGACATACACGGCCAGTGTGTCAAACGGAGTGCAGGGGCCAAGGCAGCGAGCAGGAAAGAGCTTGGGTGAGGGTGAGGGCCCAGTCCCGAATCAGGCGCTTTCGACTCAACCCTGCCCCCAAACACCCCAGCCCCGCCCCCAAAAGGCCCTTTAATGGCATGCAAATTAATGCACGATTGATTACAGATCACTGATATTCAGATAGCGCATCAACAGAAGCCATTAATCTCTTACCACGTTGTGGTTCAAGGGATTCTCTTCCCTTAGTTCCAGTCTGGCCTTTGAAGCGTCACCATCATTTACAGGAATTTTCCTATTTAAAAGGACACACCAACTTCGTGAAAGCGTTCCTTGTTTAACGCATCTCTCCGTAGAAGGTCCCAGAAGAGACCAGTTTCTAGTAACTCCGTTTTTCAAACTGCTCTTACAAAAACATTCCTCAGCAAGGGCCCATACTGAAAGTTGTCCCCCAAATGGTGATTCAGCCAGGCTGGGAGAATGAACAAAGGAGCAGCAGGGCACAAAGGGGACGGGAAATCACAAATTCGTCCCCAAGTTGGAGAACGCATAAATTAAGATCCTGCACGACACGTTCTCCCAACAGGCCGAGCAGGCCATTCTGAGCTCGGCCATGCAAGCAGGCCCTCGTAAGTTCTACCTGAGGACAGACGTGAGGCAGTCCAACGGCCAAATACCAAAGCGGAAACACAAGGCCGGAGTCTCGCAGCTGGCCACATCAATCACTTCTGTGCTCCTCACGAGGGCAGCCTTTTGAAAGTTTTCCCCAAACAAAGTTTAGGTGCCCTGTTCTACAACACTGGTTTCCATGATGATGATGAAGCCATATTTGACGGCCTTTATCAAAATGACGGGGGACACACACGAATATCGTACAAACGCCAGCTACTCCAGGCTCCCGAGAACGCGGCACACCTGTGCCCGGCTGCTGCGGCTGCCCTGGGACTTGTTATGAGACAGCATCGATAAAGAAAGCACTCGGTGCCAACTTCTAAATCCCCAGGATAAAAACCGCTGACAAGCAGCAGCGAATACCCCGAACGGCGGCTTCAATCATCTACTGCTTAGCTGCCCCTACCCCACGCTCCAAAATTACGGATGAGGAAGCAGAACAGAGCTGTCAGGTGACCGAGATCAGGAGCTGAGGGCCTCGCGGAAACAGAGGACACCGGGAGACCCTGGGCTTAAATGAAGTGAGGGGTGGCTATCTCCCCATTTATTACTGAGCAAACTATTTGTTTTAAAAGCACATCGAACGCCGATCCACCTGGGCCCACACTCCTGACATTTAGAGTTAAAGCAGCATATAGACTGGGATTAATTCTCCTTCATAAATATGAAATAATAAATTAAGGACGAAAGTGCACTGAAAGGCCGCTTTAGGGGCTAATCTTTTAAAGGGCGGCAATGCTTCGCTGAGCCGGGCTGCCTGTTAACACTGTAAATCAAGGGCCGCCAGCTAAGCTAGGCGGGAGATCTTTCTCCCCCACCCCTTCTGCGCCCACTCTGGCTTTGAGAGGGTGACGGGGGCTCCAGCACGAGCCCTGCTCGGGAGCTGGGGGTGTGGGCACCCACCCTCTCTCCCCAGGCCTCAGCCGGACAGGCACACTCACCTGTCTTCGTTGATCCCACACATGCGGACCCTCTCGCTGTTCATCCAGCTGTGAACGTTCCCATACAGGGGGGTTGCTGAAAGCATGTCGTCTTCTTGGATGGCAGCTTTCCTTCAAGCGTCTAGTCTGTTAAAAAAAAAAAAAAAAAACCCAGGAGGTTGAATAAAGAAGAGCCAAAGAGGGAACCAGAAAGGCCCTCTCCCTGGGCAATTCATAGAGTGGAGACTCGGTCGGGAAGGCAGGTTATACTTGATGTCCTACAGATGTCCAAGAGTGGCGGGACACGCCTGACCCAGAGAGCACCGGGGCTCAGCGCAACTCCCTGGCAGGCGGGGAAGGAGGGTCCAAGTGCCATGGGCCGCACCACCTGGGGAGCTGCACACCTCACCACCAGCCCCGGCCACCTCAGCCTGGCGGCCGGGGTCCCTCCTCCTTTCCCAGCCTTAGGGGAACACAGTTGGCAGTGTGGCGTTATGGTGCTGCACCCCCAGGGAGCCGTAAGCTCGCTGATTCTTCTGGGGTCAGAGAGGAGAGGGGTGGGGGAAGGCACGAGAGGCAGGCGTGGCAGCCCACGCCAGGAGGAGTTTCCGGGGCTGTGGTGTGCGATACTAAACGGATCGAGGGTTAAAAAGAGTCGGTGGGCTGGTGAACCATCCCACCCAGCCCTAGATTAGATTAAGCACCAAACCCGGGTGGTTTGGCCTGGGAGCTGCAGAGGGAGGCTGTTGAGTAATTCAATGACGCCTCCTCGCTGGGGACAAGAAATCATTAGCGAGTGCAGAAGTCTTAGCAGCCCAGGCTGCTGGGCTGCGAGCCACTGGCATGCTGGGAGCGGGCAAAAGCCACCCATTTTCCACCCACGGGGAGGGGGAGGCTGCCCAGGCAGAGGAGGGGAGAGCACCTCTCCCCGCCCTTCCTTACCTTCTCTGCCCACCACCCCCACCCACATCACATTCTAGTTTGCTGCATGAGTGAAGGGTCAGGACAAGCTGCATTTTATTAACAGGATTATCACGGCGCGTGATTTATCCTCGTGCAGGATTTTAATTGCTCTTTGGAGGTTGAGCCGTTTCTTTTGACTGCGCTTCAGCCCATATCCTGCTGTTAAATGCTGGGTTAATAAGTAGGGGAGCCTTTAATGCCTGGGACCGATGGCCCTCGGCAATTCCCCCAGCTCACAAACACGTCGTCATCCCCCTTGTCCGGGCCGAGCCACAGCATCTCTACATGGGACCCGAACCTGAGTGTGGAGTCACTGGCGTGCAGATCGTAGGGGGAACTTTTCTTTCTCCTCCCTCACACACCCACCCACACAGTTTCCGAAAGCCCAAATGTTCCCTAAGTCGACACATTTCCTTTGTTAGCAGGGAAAAATATGCAAATGCTCGCTTTTACACTCGAGAACTAGGAGCAGACTGCCAGGTTGGCTGGGCTAGAGGCATCGGGTCCAGGGACTCTTTTGGGGAGTCATTGAGGGTGGAGGTGGGGGAGCACCTGGGAGACCTGACTCCAGAAGCTAGCGCTAGGCGACCCTTCAGCATTTCTTTGTCCTAACTGAGCCTTTTGTCCACCACTATCCTCGTCGGCCCCCCATACATCGAACACTGTTAATCAAGAGCCACACACACAGGCACAGGGCGCGGAGTTGGAGCTCAACAACGAAGCTGGAGGAGGAGGAGGAGGAGGAGGAGGAGAGGAAGAGCAGACATCAGCAGTTGCAGCAGGCCTGGTGAAATTCTGAGGGCTCTGCTTCTTTAGGAAGGGTCTCTTGAGACAGAGGCGTTTCCAACGGGCTAGCTGCGGTGCCCGAAAAGACAAATTGGGGTCTTAAGGAAGGTTCTGTAGGGGCTTGTGGGTTTGTGTCCCTTCTTACAAATCAAGCTGGGAATAGGCTACCACTAGCACAGGGAAGACCACAAGACACATTCAAGGGACTGTCCCCTCCCTCATCCCTGCCGCCCCTTCTCACAAAAGGAAGACATTCTGGGTGGCCTAACGTAGAAGGTGGAGCCACATTCCTTGGTGCAAACACCCTGGTCACCAGCTGCAGCAGTGGGACGGCACCATGTCACCCCCTGGCCAACATGCCACCCCTCGCCGTGCCCCCTGAGGAAATGCAGAAATTACACCAGGAGGTAAAGAGTCCCTCAAACAAACCTCTAAGACAAGGATGAGGCAAGAAAAAAGCCAGCGTGTGCCTGCGAGACCTCGTTTCTGCTGTCCCGGCACTTCCAAAGTGGCCTCCCCTGGGACAAGCCGCCACCTGCCCACCTCGGTTAGCAGCCGGCTTGTGACAAGGCCCTCCTAGCACCTGACTGAGGAAATAGGAAGGGTGCTGTCTCAGATCATCCTCCTTCTGCCCCTCCTCTACCCCAAGAGGGCCAGTGACCCCTTTCCCTTGAAAGGGCTTTTCCTGAGAAGGGGCGGCCTGTGCTTATCGGAAAGGTAGATGAGATTTACAGACACCTGGGGCCACTAGGTGCTTTCAGAGCTGTCCCCCCACCCCCACCCCGCGCTCTTCCTGTGGAGTTTTCAACATTAACGCCACACACTTCAATGACACCGGTCGTCAGAATAAAGTGGCTTCGCGTGCGTGGGGTCAGATGGAGTGCCGGGGTCGGGG
>PJEM01005764.1:111185-124137 GCA_004023845.1 Helogale parvula | reverse complement strand
CATCCCTTGCTCACCCTTCCCATAGCATGAAAACAACCACACCACATGCAACCGTTTCCAGGAAGTTTCCATTCATGAATGATAAAGAAATGAACATACACAAAGATTTGGCTACAAGAACATCTATCACCTCCTTATTTACAGTGGCAAAAGAAGAGAAGTAAAAGTGGAATCAAAACTGAAGGCAAAAATATAAATGTTCAATTAAAAGAAATGAGTAATTCAGGAAGCCTGGCTGGCTCAGTCAGCAGAACATGTGACTCTTGATCTTAGGGTTGTGGGTTCAAGCCCCACACTAGGTGTAGAAATTACTTTAAAAATTTTTTAAATAGAAACTAGTAACTAAGTATGTAATACATCACAACAGAGGCAAAGATAAAAGTTACATCTGATTTCTTCTCAGAAACCATACAAATAAGAAGAGACTAGATTGACATATTTAAAGTGTTGAGAGAGGGGCACCTGGGTGGCTCAGTCGGTTAAATGTCCAGATCTGCTCAAGTCCAGATCTTATGGTTCATGAGTTCAAGCCCCATATCAAGCTCTGTGCTAACAGCTCAGAACCTGAAGCCTGCTTCAGCTTCTATGTTTCCCTCTTTCTCTGCCCCTCCCCCACTCGTGCTCTCTCTCTTTCTCTCTCTCAAAAATAACCATTAAAAATTTTTTAAAGAAATTCAAAAAATAAAGTGTTGAGAAAAAAAAACCCACCAACCTACAATTCTGACCTTGCAAAATATCCTTCAAAAGTGAAAAAGAACACATGAAAAGATGCTCAATGTCACTCACCATCAGGGAAAAGCAAATCAAAACCACCCCACACCTGTCAAAATGGTTAGACTCAAAAAGACAAGAGACAGCAAGCACCGGTGAGGATGCAGAGAAAAAGGGACCTTCGTGCACTGTTGGTGGAAGGTAAACTGGGGCAGCCACCAACAGTGTCTGGAAAACATCCTGGAAGACAGCATGGAGGGTCCTTAAAAAATTAAAAATAGAAATACCCAGTAATTCCACTACTGGGTATTTACCCAAAGAAAGCAAAAGCATTCATTTGAAAAGATAGACACAGCCTTGTGTTTACTGTAGCGTTACGCCCAATAGCCAAGATACGGAAGCAGCCCACGTACCCCCCCATAGATGAATGGATAAGGAAGATGTGACATGCGGAATATTATTCAGTCATAAAAAAAAAACAATGAGATCTTGCCCTTTGCATCAACATGGGCAGACCTAGAAGGTATAATGCTAAATGAAATGTCAGGGAAAGACAAGTGCTATATGATTTTACTTACATGTGGAATATAAGAAAGAGAACAAATGAACAAACAAACAAAAAGCAGAAACAGACTCATAAATACTGAGGGAAAAAACTGATGGTTGCCAGAGGCCAAAAGGGCCAAGGGAGGGGCCAAATGGGTGAAGAGGAGGAGGAGATACAGACTTCCAGTTATGGAATGAATAACCCACTGGCATAAAAGGACAGCACGGGGAATATAGTCAGTGGTACTTTAATAGGGCTCTATACTCACGGTGAGCATAGCGTAACATGTAGTCTTGTGGAATCACTTTGTTGTACACCAGAAACGAAGGACATTGTGTGAATTTTTAAAAAGGGCAGGAGAAATAAAGACTTTCTCAGAGAAATAAAAACTGAGGGAATGTGTTGGCGGTACCTCTGCCTTGCATGGAACGTTCAAAGAAATTCTTCAGAAAGAAGAAAAATGATATGGGTCTGCAATTTTAATGTCCGTGAAAAAAGGAAAGAGCACTAGAGAAGAAATAAGTGAAGCTAATATAAAAATGTAATTTTTCTCATTCTTAATTGATCTAACATGTAACAGTTTGTTCAAAATAATAGTAGCAACAATGCATTCAATTAGATATGTCTGTATATGCTTCTATAGAAGTCAAGTGAATAATAGTCGTAATATAAGGGACACAGCAGGGAAGAATTGCAAATATTTTGTACTTATATGGTACTTGCGCTACCCATGAAGTCGTGAAGTGTTATTTGAAGGTGCACCGGGGTGAGTCATAAATGCATACTGGGAACTCTAGAGCAACCACTAGAAAAAATAAAAAAGAAGTGTAACTGAGGGGCACCTGGGTGGCTCAGTCAGTTAAGCATTGGACTCTTGATTTCAGCTCAGGTCATGATCTCAGGGTTCCTGAGTTCGTGCTCCACATAGGGCTCCGTGCTGACAGTGCAGAACTGGCTTGGGATTCTCTCTCTCCCTCTCTTTCTATCTGTCTGCCCCTCCTACACTCACTCATTCTCTCAAAATAAATAAATCATCATTTTTTAAAAAAATGTAACTGACATGCTAAGATAGGAGAGAAAATGGAATGACATAAAGTGCTCAATTAAAATCACAAAGGTCAGAAAAAGAATGGAAGACAGAATAAGAACAAGGAAAAGAAAACAAGCAGAAAACACCAGCAAATATAGTAAATATGAGTCCAACTGTATCCATAATCACCTTGGACATCAAAGATCTAAATGCACGAATTACGAGACTACAGAGATTGTCAGAGTGGATCAAAATCACAACTCCACTATACACTGTCTACAAGAAACCAACTTTAAATGTAAGGATACAAATGAAGCAAAAGTAAATGAGTAGAGAAAAAGAGATTATGCTAACACTAATCAAAAGAAAGCAGGAATAGCTATGTTAATTTCAGACAGAGCAGACTTCAAAGTAGGAATGTTATCAGGTATGAAAAACAGCATTACTATAATTATAAAGGAATCAATTCTCTAAGAACAAATAATAATTCTTAACATATATGTGCCTATAAAAAGAGTATCAAAGTATGTAAGGAGAAACAGATGAATCCACTAGTATAGTTGGAGACTTTAAAATCCCTTTGTGGGAAATAGACAGATCTGGCAAAGAGAAAATCAGTAAGGACATAGTTGAACTCAAGAGTACTATCAATGACCTAAATATTACTTATACCTACAGACAACTTTATCTAACAAAAGAAGACTATACATTCTTCTCAAGCTCACATAGAACATTCACCAATATAGACCTCATTCTGAGCTATAAAACACACCTTAAATTTAAAAGAAAAGAAATCATATAATGTCTGCTCTTACACCACAATACAATTAAACCATACATTAGCAACAAAAAGATAGCAGGAAAATCCCAAAATCCTTGATAAAACATCTTTCAAATAACACATTGGTCATTTGAAGAATTTTCAAAAGAAATTATAAGTATTTTGAGCTAAATTAAAGTGAAAATACAGTATAACAAATTTGTGAAATGCAATTAAAACATTGCTTAGAAGGAAATTAATAACATTGAATGAACATATTAAAAAGAAAAAAAAGACTGAAAATCAATAATCTAAGCTCCCATCTTATAACTAGAAAAAGAAGACAAATTAGATCCAAAATAAGCAGAAGAAAAGGAAGACTAAAAGTCAGAACATAAATCAATGAAATTGAAAATAAGAAATCAATAAGAAAAATTAAACCAAAAGCTGGTTCTTTGAAAAGATCAATAAAATGGATAAGCATCTAGCTAGGATAACTAAGAAAAAATGAGAAGACCCAAACTATTTTTATCAGAAATGAAAAAGGAGACATCACTACAGATTCCAATGACATTAAAAAGAAAGAATATTATGAAAAATTCTATGCCCACAAATTTGATAATCTAGATAAAATAGACTATTTCCTTGAAAGACACAATCTAGTAAACTCACAAAAGAAGAAATACACAATCTGAATAGCTCTATGTCTATTAAAGAAATGTAATCAATAATTAATTCCTAAACAGCACTGGGACCAGGTGAGTTCCTAAACAGCACTGGGCCCAGATGGGTTCACTGGTGAACTCCAGCAAACATTTAAAGAATAAAGTAAGCCAATTCTCTACAACCTCTTCCAGAGATAAAGGCAAAGGGAACGCTTCTTAACTCATTCTAGGAGGACACCATTACTCTAATACCAAAACCAGATAGACTTTACAAAAAAGAAAAGGAGACACCAATGTCTCTCGTAGACACAGATATAAATTTTCTTAACAAAATATTAGCAATCAAATTCAACAATGTATACAAAGAATTTTATACCATGACCAAGTGGAATTTATCCAAGGAATGGAACACTGGAAAATTAATGTAATCTACCACATCAAGAGAGTAAAAAAGAATAATGAACAAAATCAACAGATGTAGGAAAAGCATTTGACAAAATCTGGAACACATGCATGATAAAATTTCTCAGCAAATTAGTTGTAGATGAAAATGTCCTCAACTTGATAAAGAACATCAATTAAATACCTATAGCTAACATCACACTTAATGATAAGAAACTCAAAAATACTGACACCACTCAACTTCAAGACTTACTATGAAGCTACACCAATCAAGACAATGTGGTATTAGGGGTGCCTAGCTGGCTCAGTTGGAAGAGCATGCAACTTTTGATCTTGGGGTCATGAGTTCATGCCTCACATTGGACATGGAATCTACTTTAAAAAATAATAATAACATTCAAAGTAAATAAATAAAAAATAAGACAATGTGGCAAAAGAATACACAAGCAGATTAACAGATCAGAATAGAGAGCCTATAAATAGAGTCAAATCATCTTTGACAAAGAAGCAAAAGCAACAGAATGGAGAGAAGATAGTCTTTTTTCAGTCAATTGCTAGAGCAACTGAACACCCACGTGCAATAAAAAGAATATAGAGAAAGATTTAACCCCTTCACAAAAATTAACTCAAGATGGATCACAGACCTAAGTGTAAAATGCACAACTATAAAACTCCTGGAAAATAAGATAGAAGAAAACCCAGACGACCTCGGGTATGGCAATGACTTTTTAGATACAACACCAAAAGCATAACCCATGAAAAAAAAAATGGATAAGTTGGACTTCATTAAAATTAAAATCTTCTTTTCTACAAAAAATGTCAAGCCATAGAATGGGAGAAAAATATTTGTAAGAGACACACCTGATATAGGATTGTTATCTAAAACATACAAAAAACTCTTAAAACTCAGCAATAGGAAAATGAATAATCCAGTTAGAAAATGGGCCAAAGACCTGAACAGACACCTCACCAAAAAGATACCCAGATGACAAGCAAGCGTATGAAAAGATGTTCAACATCATATGTCATCAGATAATTGTAAATTGAAATAACAATGAGAACTCTCTACACCTCTATTACCATTGTAGGCCGTAATCCAGAATGGTGACAGCACCAAATGCTGACAAGGATGTGGAGCAAAGGAAACTCTCATTCGTTGTTGGTAGGAATACAAAAAATGGTACAACCACTTTGGAAGACAGTTTAGATATTTCTTACAAAATTCTAAGTACTCACCCGACATCACTCAGCAATTGCGCTCCTTGGTATTTACTCAAATGAAATGTCCACATAAAAAGCTACACATGAATGTTTATAGAAGCTTTAGTCATAGTTGCCAAAACTTAGAAGCAACCAAAACGTCCTTCAGTAGGTGAATGGATAAATGAACTGTACATCCAGAAAACAGAATATTATTCCATACTAAAAAGATATGAGTTTTCCGGCCATGAAAAGACTTGGGGGAATGTTAAATGCATATTGCTAAGTGAAAGAAGGCAATCTGAAAAAGCTACATACTATGTGATTCCCAATATATGACATTCTGAAAAAGGCAAAACTATGGAGATCATAGAAAGACTGTAGTTGCCAGGGGTTAGAAGGAAGGGAGGGATGAACAGGTGAGCACAGTGGACTTCCAGGGCAATGGACATACGGTGGTTGATACTATTATGGTGGATATAGGTCATTAAGCATTTGTCAAAATCCACACAATGTACAACACCAAGAGTGAGCCCTAGTGTAGACTATGGCCTGTGGGTGATAAAGATATGTCAGGGAGGGTTCTTCAAGTGTAAGAAATGTACTGCTCTGGTGGGAGAAATGGATGACGAAGGAGCTATCAATGTGTGCGGCAGGAGAAACAACGGAAATTTCTGTACTTTCCACTCGTTTTTTGCTGTGAACCTAAAACTGTTCTCAGAAATAAAATTTATTACAATGTATTAAAGTGGTAAAAAAAGGTTTAAAAACAGATAATACTGTACATTCTCACTTTTATTTTGGAATGAAAAACACATGTGTCGTACACACACAAATGTAAAGAAGAAAATACACCATTGTATTAATGGCAATTTTAAATGGGAAATTATAAGGAAATGCAATTAGTGCTTTCCTAATGTTTATCTGTTTGGTTCATCTTTGTTTCTTCAAAATTAGGTTTTTATTGTGCGCCTACATACCTGGTGCTTAATAAGTGCTTTCTGAATAAAGGAGTACAGAAAAACTTAGGGGTTGAAGGGAGATCTGGGGACCCCTCATCATATTTATGGTGACTCTTATCCACACCCCACTGGTCCAACCCCACATATATAGAGTATACTGAGCACCAGCCTCACTGAAAGCCTTTAAGAGTTTATTTCTCTTAGAAACTGGTTCATAAAAGAGCATATATCACTGAAAAACTCAAATTGACAATGAATTCATTAATGACCATAATGTTAGAACCACTGACTGTTATGGCTTTGATCTAAAGATCATGGATTTACAGGCACTTTCCCAATTGGGTGGGCAAGTCAAGTCGCTAGGGTATAAGAGATGAATATCAGAATCTATATTTGCATATATAATATTTCACTTTGTACTTGTGTACTGTATAATGGTCATAATATATTAATACAGTTGATCATTGAACAACACAGGTTTGAACTACACTGGTCCATTTATACGTAGATTTTTGTCAATAAATATCACACAGTACTATACATATATTTCCTCTTCCTTAAAATTTTCTTAATAACATTTTCCTTTCTCTAGCTTACTTTCTAATAAGAATACAGTATATAATACATATAACATACAAAATGTTTATATTTTATATGTCAACTGTATATAACCTGTATTCATCAACTGTTTATGTTATCAGTAAGGCTTCTGGTCAAAAGCAGGCTATTAATAGTTAAGGTTCAGGGGAGTTCAGAGGTATACATGGATTTTTGACTGCACGGGGGTTAGCACCCTAACCCCTGCGTTTTTCAAGGATCAACTGTATGTACATTGTACAGGTAATTCATATATATGCATATGGAGAGACACCATGCTCAAAAAATTTTTACATAGTGGTGTACAATCAAAAAGCTTATAGACCTCGTCCAGCCCCTTCATTTTAGAAAGGAGGAAGCTAAGACTCAGAGAGAAGAGAGGTGAGTTGTGTACGGTGTACAGCTGGTTAAAGATCGGGTCTCCAAGCTAAGACTGCTAATGCTTTATCCTGTTCATTTAATTTCTGTTTATTGCTTTGTTTATTGTATATTTGCCTCATCTTATTGGTTTTTTGATGGAGTAGAACTGATGTTTGAATGCCATCTAAGTCCAGGTTAAGAGTACTGATAAACTTTGGGGCGCCTGGATGGCTCAGTGGGTTAAGTATCCAATTTGGGCTCAGGTCATGATCTCATGGTTCGTGGATTTGAGCCCCACATTGAGCTGTGCTGACAGCTTCTGAGCCTGGAGCCTGCTTCTGATTCTGTGCCTCCCTCTCCCTGCCCCTCCCCTGCTCACACTCTGTCTCTCTCTCTCAAAAATAAATAAACATTAAAAAATGTTTTTAAAAGGAGTACAGGTAAACTTTAGCATTCCATTTTCCTAGAAGTTTAACTTTAAAAACTCGTTACACACCTAAATGGACTTCAACTTCCTCAAAAATGGAGGACTGAGCTGCCAGTTACAGCCTGCATTCTCCTCAGCCAGACTGCCTACTCCTAGGAAGTTCTATCCACTGTCTCACAGGAACATTATCTGTAGGAATAATGCCCAGTGGAAATTAATCATAAAGAGAATCAGCTATAGAAATCACTGACAGAAAAGCATCACGGACAGTCCCCTGGCCGTCTTAGACATTACTTACATGAGCCGTCAGCAAAACCCCGTCTCCAGGGACCATTACTTTGAGGGAACACTGCCAATTGCAGCATTACTTGAAAGGTACATTTTTTATGTTCCTCAAATGTACTGTCAAACTAAACCAAAGTTCTAAAAGTTTTCAAACACTTCCAAGTTCGGGTAAGTAAATATAGTCCCAGATTCGAGTGTGGCCCGGGGGGCCAGGCACTCAAGAGCCTTTTCTCTTGGCCTAAGTGCAAACTTAGGCTTGACAGAGCAGCTCTGAAAACTTCACATACACTCCAGGCATTCTGATGATGTAGAGAGGCCTTAGAAACCTAGAATTCTATTTCCAGCTGTCTTCTCTTCCACAGGTAATTCAGCCTCTCTGGATTGTTTTGAAAATTTATCACCCAGGACCAAAAAGGCACCTGGGGTGCCCAGTGGCTCATTTGGTTAAGCGTCTGACTTCGGCTCAGGTCATAATCTCACAGTTTGTGGGTTCAAGCCCCACATCGGGCTCTGTGCTGACAGCTCAGAGCCTGGAGCCTGCTTCGGATTCTTTGTCTCCTTCTCTGTCTGCCCCTCCCCCACTTGTGCTCTGTCTCTCTCTGTCTCTCTCTGTCTCTCAAAAAGAAATAAAATATTAAAGAAAAATTCTTTAAAAAGGTACATGATTAAAAAAAAAAAAAGGTAAGCACCACACTCACCCGTTTCAAATGCTCTCCTCCTACACCCAGAACCCTACTGACTTCACAGAGGAAACAACTTACACGAAAGTGGCCCATGTGGGAAACAGGGGACTAGAAACGACTCACGGCTCCTGACAGGGAGTTATCAATAGACCCATGTAATCACAGTGTCATTACTTTGTTTTCACTGGATGACAGAGATTTTGCAGTATCATTTGCTCTTGGCAGACCATCTATCATCATTGTCCTCCCCTTAGTAATTTCTTCGCTGCAAGAAAAACTCTGGAAACCATCTTGAGAAATGGCGAAAAATACTTCCTTTTCATTTACAACTGCTTTTTTATGCACTTACTGTCAAAACTTATAAACAAACAGTCATGTGAGCCAACCAGGAAGGACTTGGGCAGTATAAGTGCCTATCAGAAAAAAACCATCTACGTACATTATTTAACAAGGCGTTTATAGGTAGCTCCAGAACCACAATATAAAAACCCAGTCATACCTCAAACGTGGCACTTGGCACTTAGAGACTTTTTTTTTACTTTTATTCTGCCACACACTTTTGTTGTGTAATTTGCTTATAATTTATGCATTTATTAACTAAACTCATTTCCTTAAGGTGGGAGTTAATAAGTAGGTATGCTATAGACAAGGCATACTGTGAGTTTATCAAGACATTTTTTAAAAATTTCTTTTAATAACTTTGCATTCAACTTGGAAAAATAAGGATTTTGCAGCAACTGTTTTCAGAGGCTGAGCAACTGTTCGCCAAGTGTCCTGAATAATGGGCTGGCAGCAAGATGAAAGAAGGTTCTAGAGGTGTGGCAGAAAGCTCTGTCCTTGCCCTGCATGACAGTAACATGCCAGGAGCAGACACAAGGGTCAGGCTGGGTGGCTCCATCAGTTGAGTGTCCGACGATGGCTCAGGTCATGATCTCACAGTTCTTGAGTTCAAGCCCTGCATCGGGCTCTGTGCTGACAGCTCAGAGCCCGGAGCCTGCTTCAGATTCTGTGTCTCCCCATCTCTCTGCCCCTCCCATGATCATGCTCTCTCTCTGTCTCTCAGTAATAAATAAACATTAAAAAAATTTTTAATAAAATAAAATAAAGCAGCAGCCTTCCTGTCTGGAAAGGAGCAGAACTCAGAAAAATGGACTCTGGACTCAGAAAAATCCGTTTGAATTCTGGCTCTCCTACCACAAAAGCATATGATGTCCATGTAAATCAAGGAAATTAACTAGCCTAATATACTTTGCCACAACCATATCCCATCAGGAGCGCTGTATTCAGTTCTGGGCACCGCGGTTTTTAAAAGAATATTTATAAAATATAGTAAAACCTGGAAAATAAATCAGAAGGGTGAATGCCTTACATAAGAGAGGGCTAAAGAAGCTTACCATTTAAGGCTAAAAAAGAGAATTTTAGGAAGAATATGATAATTGACCTCAAACATATAAAGGACAGTAAAAACTCAAAGAGTAATAGTAACTAATATGTATTGAGTGCTTAATATGTGCAAAGTAGTCACTGTTACGCACATCTTGCAGGGGAGAAAGCACAAGCCCAGAAGCTGAGTTATAGGCTTACAGTCACACAATTTAGGTGGGTGGAGCCAGGAATCATCCCCATAGTCCGGCCCTAGGTATAGGGGAGATATTAAAGCCATACTCCAAATACTTCATTTTTTTTAATTTTTAACTTTTTATTTTAAGTAAGCTCTATGTCCAAAATGGGGCTCGAACTCACGACCCTGAGATCAAGTGTCACATGCTCCACCCACTGAGCCAGCCAGGTACCTCTCCTAATATTTCTAATCTCTGTCTTACAGAATCATGGTAAGATTGCACCCTCCCAATTCTTTAGGACACAGGTTAATGATTTGCTCTGACCAGTGAAACGTGAACCTAAGTCATATTCGCAACTTCAACAAAGGAGTTTGAGAGCCTATGAGGAACTGGCCCATGTTATTCCCAACATGGGATCGCAGAGGTGAAACCTCCATCGGTCTAGCTCCCTGGGGGGAGATGATGGTCCTGCTGACCCATGGTGGAAAGTAACAAGAACAAGAAATCAACTGTGTATGTTCGATTAAGCCATTGAGATGTGGGGATTGCTTGTTACTGTGGCAATACACAAACTTTGCTGACAGATAAACAAACCCACATGCTTCAAGTCATTAAAATACCTCAAAAAAATTTTTTTAACTCTATTCTTATATTTTAAAAGGTCAGAACCAAGAATAGTTTATAGAAACCACAAGTAGGCAGATTTGGGCTTAATTTAATTTTTTTAAAGTGAAGTTTTCCAAAAGTTGCTTCAAGGGTTACAGCGCTCTCTGAAAATGGTGGTATTTAAATAAGAGGCCAGGAGGGGCACCTGGCAGGCTCAGTGGATAGAGAGAGCACGGGACTCTCGATCTTGGGGTTGTGAATTCAAACCCCATTTTGGGCCTAGAGTTTACTTCTAAAAAATTAAAAGCTAAAATATAAAAAATAAGCAAATAGAGACCAGACGATCTCTATGCAGATGCATAGATCTGCATCTATACAGCAAAAAATAAGGCTCAATTAAGGAGGTTTAACATACCAAACATTTATGGAGCACCTCCAGTGTTCCAGGCATTTCAGCTACATTGATAAATCCAAACACACAATCCCTCCCCTCCAGGAAACAGCCATCAAGAGCAGAAGTAGATAAGGTCTGCTGACTCTTGTAACAGTGTGATTCAACCAAATTAGAGATAATAACAGGGCCTGCGTGAAGCTGACAGCAGGCCTGAACTTACAAATAACCATGTAGCCCTAGAAATCCTGCTGATGCTTAAGTTGTATTATTATTTTTCAATTAGGAGCCAAAAGTATAGGGTTTGCAAAAGGAAAGAAAACGAAGAGAATTTCTGGGTTTAAAGGAGGAACATTTTCCGTTTCTCTAGTTACCATTCTTAAATCTCGCAAACCAGGCATATTATCCGGCTGACATCAGGGGAGTTTCAGCAAAGGGAATAGCAGTGACTCACAGCAATTGTTACCGACCTTTTCCATCACTTCTCCCACCCCTTAGAGTCAGGAAGGGAACATTTCCATAGGGATCAGCTGAGACCTGAAGAGAGGCGATAATCGTCCTGGAACACCATTCTTAAGTGCAGAAATCAGCCACAGCTTTTCCGAAATATCAGAAGTTTTTCCTAAAAGGGTATTTGAGCAGGGCCTAGAGGGATCCCATACTCTAAAGGATGATATGAAAATCAGCAACTAAATGACTGATTCCAAGGGACACGGACATTGTTTCCCAAAGGCGTCTTTACACAATACTAACTTCAGGGCTTTCTTTCCCTAGCGGTATCAATAATTAAAGCTTTGTTTATTTTTTTAAACTTCCCAAAATCAAACAGTGCAGAGATATGCTTTCCTTTGACTGGCTCACTGCATTTGGAAAAACATCTAAAACTTGGGTAAGCATTAACTATAACTGCTCTGGGGCAGACATTTCCATTTCGGATTATTATTCATACCAGTATTCACACAGAATAATATATGGGGATGGATTTTGCAGCCATTATCTACACAAGAGTGACCTATCTGATTACTATTGTTCCCCAACTCAAAAGCGTCAGATTGAACTTTGAATACTCCAGCCCTGCCCAGACCCTGAATTTGCTGAACTATGGTTCTGATTTTCTGTGAAATAAACAAATAGATGAGAGCAAGCTGGATTTCAAGGCCATACCTTCAGCCAGTTCAGTGTGTCATGAGTTTCTCAAAAATACACATACAGAAGAAATTGGTTTTGGCACATGGAGCAGCAGCAGAGAATCTGCAGCCTGTGCTAGTTTAAAGTGCACCCTTACTACTCTTGCCTGTTTTCAAAAATAACTGATATCCTTCCAGAGACAGCTGGATCCCTGTGGTACCCAGTCTTGCAACAAGCTTTGTACACAAATGTACACTTTACGAACACAGATGTGAAATGTCGATCTAGGACAGAAGAGAGGCACGCAGATGAGGGTGTTTAGTCTAGTGGTTCCACACCCAAAAGTTTCAGGGACTGGGCTGATGTTTAAAGAGTGAGAGGGGAGACCGCCCATCCTGTACGTTCATCTGGGGACTATGGAGATAACCCCCATCTTCCCAGCGCCAGCGTGCCCTCTGCCCTGGTGACCGCGGTTGAGATTTAATTTAGGGCCCGAGTGGGGCCAAGACAATTGTGCCAGCGGTTACTCAGAGAGAAGGGCTAGAAATCACTAAGCCTTCCCGGCCGGCCCGGCTGACACACCCACTCAGACCCGCCGGCCCGGGGGTGCGGCGGGGAGGCGGGGGGGGGGGGGGG
>PJEM01005764.1:91099-111085 GCA_004023845.1 Helogale parvula | reverse complement strand
CGCGGGCGCGGGCTCCCTGCCCTCCTCCCGGCCTTGGCCCCGGCGCGGGGTGTCCCCCTCCAGCCCCGGCCGGCTCCCCGAGCCGCGGCCGCTGCCCTGGCTGCTCCGGGGAGTCTTTGCGCCCCGCTGCCCCACGCTCAGGGCATCGAAATCCAGCGTCTTGCTCTCGAAGGCGCCCTCCACGTTGCAGAACATGCCGCCGTACTTCTGCCGCGGGACCTGGTCCGTGGTGCCCGGCCTGGCCAGGTACACGGGCAGATCGTCCTCGTGGGAGCTGTCCCAGCCCCTCCGGCCCGAGGCCATGGTTCAGGCGCGCGGCGGGCCCGCGGCTCTGCTCCCCCAGAGGCGGAAAGGGCAGCCGCCGGCGGCGTGCTCCGAGCCACAGTGACTGGGGCGGGAGGAGGCGCCTGAGCGTTCGCGCCAGAGGCGGCAGTGCAGCTCCGGTTCCTGCCAGTCCCCCGCCAGCCAGCGAGCGCGCGGCGCAGGGGCCGGGGCAGCGGCGCGCTCCGCTCGGGCCCCGCCGCCCCTCGGCGCGCACCCGACCCTAACGTGGCCTCCCGGGGTCGCGCGGCCTGGGGGCCCTTGGAAAGTAGAGAGCCCAACTTGGCGCGCGCGCACGCACACGCGTGCACGCTTCCCGCGCGCCCAGCGGCCCCCAGGTCCACACTCGAGAACTTGCCTCACTCACACGTGCACAGAAGCCCTCTTTCACTCACGCGGGCTTCCGAATTTGCTTCGCAAACCCAACCTCTCTTACCCACTCGTGCTCGCAAACCTCGTTGGGTCAGGTGGGTTCATCTCAAAGCCGAGCTCTGATTTACAACAGCACGCACCAACGCATTTGTACCAGACTCACGCTCCTAGACTTTGCTTACCCACAATCCCAATTCTTCGAATTGTCTCACAATTGTCCCTGCTTCCAGCATCTGCCTCACCCTCAAATACACAACACCTGGATTGGTTTAAAGGGAGAGACCCTCTTCGCTGACCATCACAAAAGCCTATAATTGACTCACAGACAAATCTACACTGAAGCCGTTCTCGCCTCATGTTTAGCACCCTAGATTTTGCCCTTTACGCATTCATACTTTGCTGCCCGGACGATTATATTACAGGTTAAAGGCATGCACAGGTCCCTAGGTCGTGCCTTGCAAAATACTTCCAATACCCTGTCCTCCTACAGCAAACCTGTGGTAATACCTGACAGGCTGGCCCAAGCTCACGTTTACCTCAGTCAGAACCCTCCACATGGGCTCACACATCAGCTAAGCTATACCTCAAAAATACACAACCAAAGGGGCGCCTGGGTGGCTCAGTCGGTTAAGCGTGCGACTTCGGCTCAGGTCATGATCTCACAGTTTGTGGGTTCAAGCCCCACATCAAGCTCTGTGCTGACAGCTAGCTCAGAGCCTGGAGCCTGTCTTCGAATTCTGTGCCTCCCTCTCTCTCTGACTCTCCCCTGCTCGCGCTGTCTCTCTCTCAAAAATAAATGAAATATTAAAAAAAAAAGCACAACCAAAGGTTTTGCCTTCGGTGTCACCTCAATTCCACACAGATTTTACTTATGTATATGCCTGCTCTCACACCCTCTTTCTCCCCTCAATGTCCACCCACATTTAGTCTAACCCAGACTTTGCCAGCAAACAGGGTCCGCGAACCTGCAGAGCTCCTACGGTATCTGCACACACAGCCTAAACTGCGAATCTGCAGTGCCCACGTTAAACTAGGCCCCCTTTCAGAATGTCACTCCTTTACTTTTTCAGCCAGTGTGAACTGAAAGCCTACTTTGCCCTTCACAAGATCCTAGAGCGACAGTGTTTAACAAGGCAAAACGGGGGCCTGTCCTCACCAAGACTGTCATCCCCAGCCACCCACCCAGGTAGCACAGTCAGTCACTATTCTACGTGACTTACTAAACTTTATTTTCTGAACCTCTCCTACGTCCTCCGCTCATGAAGTCAGAGAGCTGGTCTGTTTAGCTTACCATGAAATGTCCTAAGCCCGAAACATCTGCAAGCACAGCACGTCAGAGGAGCTCCATAAATCCGTTGTGAATAAATGGGTAATAATAATAACAACAGCGGCAACAACAGGGAACATGTAGGGAGCTGTTGGTGTGTGCCAGGCACTACTGTAATTGTGTCACATATAGTAACTCACTTAAAGCTCGTGGGCACATGGCAGGCTTCTCTGTGCACACAGACACTATCTTTGAAGGCATCTGCAATCAGTTTGATGGACTGAAACTTGCAACCGCGATTTTGGAAGGTAGCTCGGATATCAGAAAACGGGACTTGGATAGCAGCATGGTGACAGTCGGGAGCAGTTGGGGAATGAGGCTGACCGGAACTCAGATCAAAGACGAGTACGTTGACACAGGTTTTACTTGTCCTCCAGCCGCATGAAGAGAAAGATGCTTGCTGAACCGCCTGTGCTCTATCACATTGTTCTGACTTCTTAAGCAGACTTCCTCTGGGAAGCTGCTTCTTAACAAACGCTGGTGGCTGACGGACCCAGAAGTTCATGGGACAGATCGGTAATACAGGCTGTTCCGTCCCGCCGTGCTCACACAGGTGCTTCCTTCTTCTTCCCCATCGCCCCTCACTCATTAACTCATTTACAGACTTTTAGGGGGACACTTGCTATGTGTCCAGCACTGTCCTGGGTTCCCTCCTCTGTGGAACATAATTCTAATGGGGGCAGGGAGACGATAAATAAGAAGGATCAGGTCAGATTGTCAGTCACAGGTGTTAGGAAGAGAATAAGATCTCCAGCTTGTAGATTGTTCCGTCAGGAGAGTCTCCCCGCTCTGACTCTCCATCGACACCACGGGGACCAGCACGGTCAGCAAGGGCAACAATGAAGATACCAGCTAACATTTATTAGGAACTTATTCTGTGCCGGGCTCAATGCTAAGGACTCTTCCATACACTATCTCAAAGTCTCATTAGTAATAGTAATAATAATAATACTAGTCATGTACTTATTTCTTTTCTACTAGCAAGGAGGCTGAGGCTCTGAGTGAGCGTCCAAGTGGTGACAGAACCATAACTAGAAGCAAGATGCGTGCAGAGTCCGACGTCTCCTTTGAGAGGGGAACACTGTGAACGTAGATGCGTGCTTGTCTGTGCTCAGGTGTGTGGGCGCTTGGGCGTAGATAAGCCCCGTGGCTACAGCCACGTTGCCTCACAACCGTGTCTGTTGCAATGGATAAGCTCCATAATTACATTTGTTGACAAAACATTGCATCTGAAAGTCAACAGCTGCATATACACATATGCGTTTAATTAAGAGAGCAAAGCAGCCTTTAAAAGAAGACTAAAATGGAAATGGCTGATCTGACAACTATGTGGCCTGAGGCCAAGTGTCTTACTTAACTTCTTGACATCTTTCTGCTTCATATTTGCCTCACCCATCTAACAGGATTATAAGGATTTCATTTTTTGAGAAAGCCAACGTGCTAAGGATTTCACATGCATTGCCTTAACCTCCACAACAACCCAGTAAATGTGGTATGATTACTATCCTCCTTTTACCAGGGGAGAATTAAAGCTAGAATTCAACTCCCTGCTAGCTGGTCCAGAGGCTGTGCCCCTAAAAACCTCCCCACGACAGAGTTCTGTTCTAAGGATTCAAAGAGGTAATATTGGACCACCAGAAGTAAGGTGTTAACAAACTGAGACATTCTAAGTGTTCCAGCTGTTTGGGGGCAAAGGTAAACTTGAAGACAAACACTCACATAAAGAAATATCCTGCATGTGTCCTCCTAACAAAGGCATTATAGTCACATCAACACACGCCGATTTTACCATGTCCGCCTCTAGTAAGGTAGAGGAGACATTACTTATGACAGTCCCAAGCATAAGGACAGCATTATGTCTATGACCACCTCGCGTCACCCTTTCCAGGGAAACATTGGGCAAACAGCAAGCTCCTTCTATAACACGGGCAGCAAAATAGAGCTTTCAACTTGTCACACACCAGATCAAATTTGCATTTCCTGTAACTGCAATAAATTGACCTGCCACTTTGCATTGACGTGACTTGTTATGTGAGCCCATGGCATATCCGATTATAACTTTAAGGAAATGTATTCCGGAGGCATCTTCTATTACCTGTAGATCAGCAGAAGGCAGAGACTCCTCTGTAGTAAGCGATGTGTGCACATACAATCTCGATCCAGCGGCACAGAGGATCTTTTATGGAAAATAAATTGCACTGAATCCTTACAAAGCCAAAATCTACCCACCAGAAGATACAATATTAATACTCACTAAGTCAGTGACTCTATACTCAAAATAAGGAGAGAATAGAGGAGTTATACAGTTTACCTTGGCTCAACAGTTCTGATCAAAACCTGTCCCCTCTTTTCCATCCTTGAATTGCCAGAATTTGAACCTAGATTATTTCTATCCCATTTTAAGGGTACAGAGATTGGAAACATCATTTTTCACCCTTCAGATGATATATATGTACGAAGCAACCTTTGCAAAATATTCAGCACTCTGCTGATACACAATAGATGTGCAATAAATATTAGTCTCCCATTTCCTCAGGGTATATTTAGGTGCACTATTAATATCACAGAGTTCCTAATAATGAGCATGACATTGTTCTGTAACTTTAGCTTTGTAGGATTTTATGGAACAAATTGAAATTATGATAATGTTTAGTATATTTGTTGAAAAGTGACTTCTATTTTCAATATAACTCCATCACACCTTAAGAATTCTGACAGACCACTACTGAGATTCAGCTCAATATTTGGGAACCAAAGTGTTCATCAGGAACCAAAAAACAGGGGGGCACTGGGTGGCTCACTCTGTTAAGCATTTGACTCTTGATTTTGGCTCAGGTCACGATCTCACAGTTCAGTTCTTGAGTTTGAGCCCTACATCTGGCTCTGCTGACAGCGTGGAGCCTGCTTGGGATTCTCTGTCTCCCTCTCTCTGCCTGTCCCTACCCCATTCTCTCTCTCTCTTTCTCAAAAATAAATAAATAAAAATAAAAAATAAAAAAAGGAAACCCAAAACAAGTCACTTTTCAAATATATACAATGTTAAAACCAGTTTGTTAACATTTTTAATAATCCCAATTGTGCATGCAGAAAAACTTCCTACCATTTCATAAATAAATGTATGTAGGAAGCAAAGTGAATAAGAATATGTATCAAAATATTCATAAAAGGTGAGTTGTAGGGTAATGAGTAACTTCCAGTTTTTTCTTTCATGCATTTCTATATTTTCCAAAATCTAAGTGTGAGTTACTTTTATAAAGAAGAACATTATTTCGCAGTGTGTGTCCAGGATATTACTTCAGATAAAAACACATTTATTGAGCACATTAGAAATTGCTGATGGAGAATTATTGAACCCAACTCTTGGCTCCCTACTGCACTCTGAAGATATATGATCTAAAATGAAAAATCAAAGGAAAAGACAAATGGACTCTTCATCTGAATCTAGTTGTCACCTCACGCAAAGCATATCAGCGGGTGGACAAGTGATGAGAAAATGATCATTATGAGGAGGACATGAAATGAGGGTTTATAACTGTCCTTGAGGCAAATCCTTTCCACCAAAGGATTAGTTAATAAGACATGACATAATCACTTTCCTACTGAGGAGATGTTGCCTTTCCTTCCCAATTTTTATACCCTGAGCATCTCTCTTTGATGTTACTATTCTCGAATGTTCAAAAGCCAATTCCAATCTCAGGATTTCCTTTTGCCTTACGTGGGAAGGAGACAACTGTTAAGTCGTCGCTGACCAATATGATAAAACAGATATTCATTTCAGTTGCTCTAATGCTCCAGATTGCTCAGTGCAAGTCACAGGTGCAATTGAATCTCCTAAGTGAGAAATATCTAAGTAAGGGTCAGACAATAAATGTAACTGCAGGGTGGAACAACATAAAAATAAGAATAATAACAACAACAAAACAAAGACAAAAAAAAGAGATAATCTGCCCAACCTCTTTAACAGCTACCACGGTTCACAATATATTTCCAAGGCTTTAAAAAATGTGCTCCTTTTGTTACTTTTCTGGCTAGTTTTCCTGGGTTTTGTCCATTTATGAAAGAATCACTTTAGTTTTATATTATTGTTATGACAGCCTCATTCTGATTATTGAAAACAAAATGATTCTCTCTTTTCCTATCTAAAGAGGGGGGAAAAACAGTAATGAATCCTTTGTCTCTTTCTCCCTCCCTTCCTTCCTTCCTTTTCAATGAAAATTTCAAAACTACAGAAAAGCAGATGGTCATGTAACAAATTCCCATGTACTCACTCTTTCAGAATTTGTAAATGTAACTATTCAACATGTTTTTCATGTATTTTCAAGAAATAACACAGAATAAAACTCAAGTGCCCCGACTGCCCACCCTCTCTCCCTTCTTCCCTCTGAAAAGGAGCTGTTGGCCTGTATTAATCTCTCATGTTCTCCTAGAGACTGCTATCTGGTCTAACTTGATCCTTTAATTTGGATTTTTAAACCCTGTGTCCTGCCAAATAAACTACTGCCTTTGTTTAATTATTTGCTTTTAAAGAATAACCATGACATGGTTGGTATACAAAAGCCCTGCACTCCTAGAAAGCTAAGACTTGCAGAAATACCATTGGAGTTCGGCCTGCTAGATGAAGGTAGTCCTATAACTCACAGGTTGGGGCACCCACGCTTTATGAGTAGGTGTTTGTCTTCAAATCACAGGGTTTCTGGATCAACAGATACTGGCTCTGTTAGAAACAAGCTCAAAAACCAACCGTTTTCCTCTTGAAGGGAATATTTTTGTTATCATCATGATTCGAGTGGCTCCAGGAATCCAGACATAAAACTCACCCTGAACATTGAAAAAGATAACTTTCATTTTAGCGTCCCCTTGAGCATAAACTAAATAAATAATGGACAAAGAAAGGTAGTCAAATGAAATGACAATCTGAAAAGAGAAGCTGCTTTCATTCCAGACACAAATTTGCTGGCTGCACAAGACTAGGCCACATCCTGGCTCCAACTAAATGGATAACAGGCAAGAGTATAAATGACAGATACTAAGAGATATGGAAGGGAAAAAAATGGAAACATGGTGAATAATTCTTTCATTGAGAATGTTATAGCTATGTATAGATTCAGAAGACGTAAATGCACTGGTAATGCCTTGTTACCCCAGTGCTTTTGTCTGAGTTCATTTTTCTGCTAATAAATAACTCCTTGTCTAGGCAGCTCCCTGGAACGCCTTGTTCCTCCAGATCTCTCATAATTAAGATGAATGAATAGGAAATAGGACCCCATCAATGTTCCAAGCTTTTATAGTGATTTATATTGGAAATATGAAGGAAAAAATAAGGAGACAATTAGTGTAAGCATATAGCCCTGATTTCCTTTTCTTACTACAAAACATCAAGATTTACATGCAACATGATAAGTTTGAAAAAAGGATGGGATTTTAAGTCACAAAATCTGGACTATGATTATGGGTCCATTATTAGCTGAGTGAATTTGGGGGAAATTCTCTCTTGGCATTCCCTCATCAATAAAATGGGAATAAAAAGCTGTGGTGTTAGAAAAAAAAAAAGTGAACTGTTGCATACCAGCCTATAACTGTTTTCTACAAGTTTAAATTTTTATTCTCTTCAGTGCTTGACCCCAGTGTCTAAGACTCTATACATAAACAATCAACAGATCTCGCATTAATGCTATCTGGAATTTCAGTTTTTCAATGGTAGATAGAACTGTATGTAGTATGTAGCTAACAATTACTTATCAGTCTTACGGATGACCAAAGTGAAAATTTTATTTTGGGAAACCAAGTCAGATTGCCTTTTATTCCAATCCTAAAAGTTTTAGACATTTGTCCCCTAAAAGTGTTCTAGACCAAAGGTATAGACATGTACATGTGAAACATTACATACAAATATATTAAAAATAATAAGATATGGATAAATATTTTTTAAAGATTGATGTTTTAAAGCAGAGCCCACATTAAAATTTACTGAATTGGGGCGCCTGGGTGGCTCAGTTGGTTAAACGTCCGACTTCGGCTCAGGTCATGATCTCACAGTTCGTGGGTTCAAGCCCCATGTGGGGCTCTCCGCTGACAGTGCAGAGCTTGGAACCTGCTTCAGATTCTGTGTCTCCCTTTCTCTCTACCCCTCCCCTGCTCACACTCTTTCTCTCTCTCAAAAATAAATAAACACTAAAAAAAAAGTTTTTTTAATAAAATAAAATAAAATTTACTCAGTTTTGACTTTGAGGTCCAACAACCTAATAATTTTTAATATTGGTTGGTCACTAGGAATTATAACATTTAAAGTACAACTTAACTTGTTGAATGGTTTATTTCTTAACAAAAGATATTCAGTATGATTATACGTCCAAATTATACATTACAAAATCATTGTATCAAAAAGTTGTTTTTGGCTATAAAATTTACACTTACAAAAATATATATTGCTGTCTTCCACAATAAAATGGACGAAGCAGTTCTGGGAATAACTAAAGTGTATCAAGATGGACTAATCTAAACTTTTCAAAACCATACATTTATCAAATACATAAATTAGGAGGATTTTCAAAAGAAAATCGGAAGTTGAATACTATGTGAAAATTATAGATTAGTTATCCGATGAAGTATTTTATTTTTAATATACTCACTTATTTTTATGGCTTAATTTTAGCTAAAAAGTAATTATCAAATTAAAAAATTTGGGTGACTTAAGACTTGGATAGGATTCATAAAAATCTATAGCATTGTGGTAAGTCTGGCAGATGTAGAACTTGGGAATTACCCTGTTAACAAAACACAGTAAGGGTGTAATAATGTTAGCTAGCTGGATTATTCATTGTAATGGACATAATTTTTGACATTGGCTGGCAAATTCATAATTATTTACTTAAAATATAATAATCAGTAATTAAAATAATATAATCTTAAATCATAAAATAATGATTAATTTCACCATTTAGATATTTACCCATATCTTTTACATCTGGATCCTGAGAAGTCTTTAATTGAAGACAAGGCATAAATGAAAATTCCTCATGGGGAAGACAAATCCAGTTTTATTAGAAACATAACTATTCCTGTAGATCTTTAAGTACTCTTTCCAAAATTCTAGTATACTTGATGATACAGAAATCAAGTTTTCTTGCTTTGTTTTGTTTATCTTTGAAGACAGTGAATAATGCCTTAAAAACCGCTTTGAAATGTGTCCTTGTAAAAAAATAAAACTATGAATTTTTGGAAAAGCCTTTTTCATACTTTTTTTTTCTTAATCCAAAGATCAGTTCTGTTTGTTGTCCTAAAATAATTCAAATGCAGAAGAAACAAAATCTGAGCCAAGTCCAGGCCCCCTCAGCCAGAACAGAACTCTGCTGGAGTAACAAAGGGAAGCAGTCTGCTTAATCAATTCAATTCATTACATATGTACTGAGTATCGATTTTTGGCCAAGGAATATTCAAGGTGTTGTGGCAGCTTACAATACAGGAGATAAGACAAGTGGGGAAATCAAATGCTGCTCATCCTGTAGTAAGTGTCACAAGAGAAAAAGAGAACTACAGATCAGGAAAGGCCTTCTGAAAAGCAAACCACAAGTCACAAAGGGTGAGTTGGGTTTTGACAGAGGAAGATGGGTGAGGTCATTCCTGGCAGAGTGAGAAATGGGAAACAGTGAGCAGGCCTGCTTGGCTGGAAAGCACAGCACTTGTGGAAGGCCAGGAAGAATGAGCAGGGCTTGAATGTGGGGGCCCCGCATGAAAAGCAAGATACTTTTTAAGAAAGTAGGTTATATGTTGGTTCATACCTGCTTTGTAATACTAACCTCACCGACAACCCTAAGTCCCTGGGTTTGATTTCAAATGGCCCCTGTTCTATTACTCAAGACCTCAGAGCTTTTGTGGATACAGTTTCTCCTGACAGTGAGCACTCCTGCCGACATCAGCGCATCAGTTTTTCGACCCTCCTTGAGTGGGCTTGGGAGGTGCAGTAAATGCTGGAGTGTGAAATCGCAATGTGCGGTGCAAAGAATATTTGGAGAAGGGGTTAGAACTCAGAGACAAATTTTCACCACAGAAGATGCAAGTTTCTAAATGAAATCTGCGGTGTGTTCATGAGAAGAAGCGATCTCTTGTTTTCCTGGGCTGCAGGTGGAGAGCGGTTGTTGGGAAACCAGAGACTCAACAGCAGTACAGAAAGCTCAGAGCTGTGACTGATGAGATGAGCAGACAGACGTCTGGTTTACTGGGGATGGGGCGTGAAATGGAAGATTAAATTATATACAGAGGCACCAAAGAAAGGAATTTGTTGTCTTTATATGAGAATGTACTAGTTTTTTGTTGCTGTGTAACAAATTTAGCAGCTTATTTTTTTTAAAGGACTTTATTTTTTTTTAATTTATTTAGAGAGACAGTGAGAGTGTGGGGAGGGGCAGAGAGAGAGAGAGAGAGAGAGAGAGAGAGAGAGAGAGAGAGAGAATCCCAAGCAGGCTCCACGCTGCCAGCCTAGAGCGTAATGCGGGGCTCGAACTCATGAAACCATGAGATCATGATGTGAGTTGAAACCAAGAGTCAGATGCTCAACTGACTGAGCCTCCTAGGTGCTCCACAAATTTAGCAGTTTAAAACAACAGAGATTTGTTATCTCACTGTTTCCATGGGTCAGGAATTTGGGTACAAATTAGCTGGGTCATCCATTCAGGTCTCACCAAGCTGAAATGAAAGTGTTTGACAAGGATGAGATCTCATCTCAGGCTTGGGGTCCTTTTCCAAACTCATTGGTTGGTGACAGAATTCAGTTCTTTGCAGTTATAAGACTGGCAGGCTTTGTCTTACTATCAGCCCAGGGTGACTCCCAGCTCCTGAAAGCTGCCCTCATGTCCTTATCATGTGACCCCCTTCAAAGGCAACTCACAACAAGGCTGTTTGCTTCTCCAAGCTCAGCAGGAGATTCTCATTTTCAGTCCCTGACTTCTTTTCAAGTCTCATCTGATTAGGTAAGACCCACTCAGAATTCTCTCCCTAACTTAAAATCAATTGATTAAGGGCCTTAATTACATCTGCAACATCACTGTAACACCTAGATTAATGTTTGAGTAACTGGGAGAAGGTATATCACAACCAGGGTAGTGGACAATTGGCGGGCCATATTAGAATTTTGCTCATCACAAAGAGTCATGCCAGAATCTTAAATAGGTGAGAATTCCAGACTGATGCCCTTGTTTCCTGGGGAAAGTTGTTGAAAAGTGGGCCCGACCATTTCTTGTATGTCTATACAACTCCCTCCATAGTTTGGCACACAGTGCTTAAAATTTTACTATGTATTAAAATAACTACATTTGTAATTTTGATGATGGCTATATGATCATATGATTCAAAACTATGTGTGTAATATATATATAAATATATTTTACAAAATGTATATATATTTAGAGATAGAATGTGAGATGGGGAGAGGGTCAGAGAAAGAGAGAGACAGTTCTAAGCAGGCTCCATGCTCAGCATGGAACCCAACTTGAGGCTGAATCTACAACCCTGAGACTATGACCTGAGTCAAAATCAAGAGTCAGACACCCAACCTCCTGAGCCACCCAGGTGCCCCCAAATGATATTTTAATAGAAGAATTTTACTATTTGATATTCAGGGTACCAGCACAAATGCACAAACTGGTATTACAGTGCCTGGTCATATATAATAACATATATACCAAATTAAATAAAATGTCTTTTTTTGAGAGCCCTGGTGGAACAGTGGGAGAGTGCATTAAGGGATCTGGATTTCATTTCAAGCAGCATCAGTTCCTAACAGAGTGCTCTCAGGCAGCCCATTCCAGTCCTCTGAATCTCTACAATTTATACAATGAAACAATAGGGGCACCTGGGTAGCTCAGTCAGTTGAGCATCCAGCTTTGGCTCAGGTCATGATCTCACTGTTTGTGGGTTTGAATCCCGCTTCAGGCTCTGTGCCGCTAGCTCAGAGCCTGGAGCCTGTCTTTGGATTCTGTGTCTCCCTCTCTCTCTGACCCTCCCCTGCTCTCTATCTCTCTCTGTCTCTCTCTCTCTCAAAAATACATTTTAAAAAATTTAAAAAACCAATAAACCTAACAGACTTACCTATTTTGCAATGTTGACATAAGGAGTGAGCAAGAATGCTGTTAGGATGAAGTGATAATAGTTGTGGAAGTGAATATAATGTAGGAATTCATGGACAACCTAGAGAGAAATTCCTAGGCAAAATCTTGATGAGTTCCCAGTTGGGCAAACCCTCCCAAATATTTAAGCCAGAGGGGTCAACATTGTGAGCTGGAACAGTTGCAGACTTCTCCATCACAATAAAATACTTCTACCAGCAGTGCAACCTTCAGATGCAGCCTCAGCAGCCCCTTTCCCCTTGAGGTGGGCCTCAAGCGCTATCGTGATAAGGCTCAGAAGTGGTATAAAGTTGAAGACTTGAGACCATAATTTAAGTGCACATGGCTAAGTCTCCAGGCTTATCTCCAAGAGATATCCTTGGAAGGCATTTTCCATTGCATTGAAATATAAGTTTCTTCTCTTCTTGTCTCTTGTTAAAAAGCAATGATGGAATTGCATTGAGGAAGATAAACAAATTCTACCTGTTACACATGCTGTGAAAGTTAAGTGTAGTCCAAAAATAATTTCTGTAATTCCTACTACAACTGACTTAATAGCATCTATCCTGATGGTCAGCAAATTATAGACACATCCAGCCCAGGGCCTTTTTTTCTATGTCATACAGCTTAATAATGTTTCTCGTACTTTTAAATAGTTGAAAAAAATAAAAAGATTACATGATGTATGAAAATCACATGACTCAATTTTCAGTGTCTATAAAGTTTTCTAAGAGGACAGTTATACTTACTTACTTATTGTCTATGGCTGCTTTTGCATTACAATGACAGAGATGAATTATTGCAACAGGACTGCACCATCTACAAAATTGAAAATATTTGCTATCAGGTTCTTTTCAGGAAAAGTTTGCCAACTCTTGATCTATACCATGTTCAGGTTGGTGAATGTGTTGCAAAATAGGTTCCCATCACTTCCAGGAATTTTTGTAATGTGCAGTGATTATAAAGAACAGTTGACAGTACGTATTAAGAGTGTGAACATATTTAAGAAATCTGCATGTTAAGATGCGTCTGTCGGGCATTTCTCCTGCAAGTGGTTCTCTCTTGTCCCAAATGGTGCTCTCTTGTGTCTCTGGAACCACTTCAATTGAAACTCTTTTTGTTACGTGGTGTAGATGCTTTCCAACTTGGGGAAGGTCCCCAGGTCTGCCTTCCCTCCCTTTCCTGGTGTAGGTGAAAACCCTTCTGTAGGAGCTGTTCTTTCAGCACCGCACTCCACAGGTTCCTTCAAGGGGTCTTCACTCACCTGAGTGCCTATGGGGAACTGAGGGGTCCCTCTTCAAAGAGCAAATCCTCCCAACTCTCTGGATTTTCCAGTTAAATGGTAACAGCCTCGTATAGACTGCAAATCACACAATTTGGGGCTTTTCCTAACACACTAGAATGTTTCAACTGTTTTTTTTTTTCCTTGAAGAGTGTGCTTTGACTTTCTGTTAGGAGGCAAACACTCACAGTTTTATAGTCAGGAAAAAAGTCCTGCACATAATCTCTATGGTAAAACGTCCTGTTTTGGCTTCATTGTGTGTTAAGCCAAAACACTCTGCTTTAAATTTTAACATCAAGTTCAAACAGCTGAAATTGTGTACCATGTGTCAAGAAGGAAAAAAATCTGGACTGAAGTTAGCAATTTAATGAATGCAACTGCTCCCTATTGCTGTTTTTACATCTGAATCTAACTGATATTTTAGCTACTGTTTCTGTTTGTCAAAAAGTAAAAGTGAGGGGCACCTCAGTGACCCAGTCAATTAAGAATCCCACTCTTGATTTCAGCTCAGGTACTGATCTCATGGTTCATGAAATGGGGCCCCAAGTCAGGCTTTGTGCTGACAGCATTGAGCCTGCTTGGGATTCTCTGTCTCCCTCCCACTCTCTGCCCCTTCCCTGCTCTTCTCTCCATCTTTCTCTCTCTCTCTTTCTCTCTCTCTCCCAAAATAAACAAACAAACAAAAACTTTTAAAAAAGGTAAGACTTGAGAATGGCCCAGAGAAAGCTAATAATTGGAAAAGAAAAGAGAAAGTCATTGATCATGTAAAAACAGTTCTATACATATCTGCTATTTGGTACCAAAGAGCTTTTGGTTCCACTTCAAGAAGACTGGCCATACAGGGATTTGAAATATGACATGAGGTGCAGCCTAAGTGGTTTAGTGTGGATCACAAAAACTGGAATTATATAATTCCTTTATTAAAAGAATTTTCTGAATTTATCACTGGTGAGCACTTCTACACACTGGGTACATCAGTCGTTATGGTTTGTCTCCCTCAACATCATGAGGGAAACAAATAAATAAATTGTAAATGAAAATATAACCTAAGTGTTATCGAAAGGATCAGCTCAGTCATGGGACACACACAGCCATCTCTGGAATTGAAGGGAAACCATAAACAATGAGTAGGGTGAAGGAGAGTGGTATTGAAGGACCATGCTACAGAGGATCACAGGTGACCCTTGAACAAAGCAGGGGTTAAGGGCACTGACCCCCTCCTCGTGCCCCCCCATGCAGTAAAAAATCTGAGCATAACTTTTGACTTCCTCAAAAGTTAACTACTAATAGCTTACTGTTGACTGGAAGACTTACCAGTAATATAAATAGTCAATTAAGACATATTTTGTATGTTATGTGTATTATCTACATTTTTATGATAAAGTAAAAGAAAAAAAAAGATGCTAAGAAAATCATAAGGAATGGGGCACCTAGAAGGCTTAGTCAGTTAAACGTCCGACTTCGCCTCAGGTCATGATCTCACAGTTTGTGGGTTTGAGCCCCACATCAGGCTCTGGGCTGACAGCTCAGAGCCTGGAGCCTGCTTCCGATTCTGTGTCTCCCTCTCTCTCCCCATTTCCTCAGCTCACTCTCTCTTTCTCTCTCTCTGAAATAAACATTAAAAAAAGAAAATCATAAAGAAGATAAAATACATTTACAGTATTTCATCTATCGAAAAAACCCAAGTGTAAGTAGACATGAGCAGTTCAAAATAGCGTTGTTCAAGGGTCAACAGTGTGTATGTGCAAAAGACTGGAGGCAAGTCTTGGCTGCTTCTTGGAAAGTTTCTTATGAGCTGAGAAGAGGAGCAAAGAGCAAGAGAAACAAAATGGGTAGATCTTATATATGTATGTAAGTACACACACAAAATTTTGAATATGTAAGATATTTCATTAGTTTAAAAATTAAAAAAATATATATGTGGAAACCCTAGAGGAAGTAGTTCAAAGGAAAGAAGAAGACATATAAGGGATCTGGTGCCTGCTAAGCCCTCAACAAATGTTAGCTATTATAGAAATAGAAATGCTAACTTTAGGTTTTCTGAGATGGATACTTTATTTGCTCTGTTTGAGCCAGAACAAAGGGCAGAATCTTGGTGGGTCAAGAGGGAATTTAGTGGAATGGTTAAGAGCTCATCAGATTTGAATTCAAATCCATATATTAAATCATAGCTCTGTGCCCATGGGCAAATGTTGTAACCTTTCTAACCCTATTTCATCATCTGTAAAATGGAGATAATGTACTTCATTCACAAAGCTGTTGTGAGGGTTAAATGCAATAATATATGTAAAATAATTAGCACAAATTGACTGGCACAGAGAAAGCACTTGAAAATGGTTGCTTGTCTTCTTACAAAAGGAGACATAGGACATGTGGCAGGGATTGGGGAACATTCCCAGAAGATGCATGGTGATAAGGACAATTGTCTCAGCTGGGCATGAATTTGCCTTGCTGTGGCTGGGTCTGTTTGCAAAGAAGAATAATCCCAGGGGTGAATAGGCAGCCGGCCAACATGGCTTGATCCTCTGCATTGGTTCCAGCCAAGAAATGTCTAAGTGTGAGTAGAATGAGAATCACCTGCTTACTGTAAATTAATTATTATTATTCACTCAGCAAAGAGAAAAAAAGATGCTTGGTCAGAATTAATCATCTCAGAGAGCCCAGTTATTTTAGATTCATTACATTTGAATATGGTAATGAGACATTTGTCACTTTTATAACTCTTTGTGGGGGAGAGTGTCTATTGTAGGATGGGAAAGGATTAACATATAATTTTAAGGGTGTGCCCTTCTTTTTTTCTTTTTCCATATTTATTAAAGCCGACTATAATATTTGTTGCATGTCTCCACATTACAGATAAGGAAAAAGGCTTTGAGTCTCAAGTGATTTATAGTGAAGTAGTGTTTAAAATCCAGACTTTTCAGACTCCGATAATTCACAGTTCTGGCTGCACATTAGAATCATTTGGAGAACATTTTAAAACTAATGATGACCAGGGCCCACCCCTAGAGATTCTACTGAGTGTCTCAAAGGTAAGCAATTCTGAAATATAAAATTCCTTGGTTAAAATCAACCTCCTTTTTTTTTTAAGGCTTGCTAAATACAAGATTTAAAAAAAAATTTTTTTTTAATATGGCTGTGCTGACAACTGTAGGCTCGGCCTGAACACTAAACGTACCCCTTCTGTCCCCATATCCATCTGTGCTGCCCAGTTCAGAGCATTTCAGAAGCAGGTTGAAAGCTGGGAGAATGAATTCAACCATTTATGCTCGGGGGGGGGGGGGGGGGTCTCCCCTGACCTTTTTGATGAGTCACTGATAGCCTTAATGTGATGCCTTTTCAGCCTCATCAGAGAACAAATATCTTCAAACATTCTAAATAATCAGAACATTATCTAACACTTGAATACACTTGCTCCACACCACTTAACCAGTTGAACTTGAAGGCTTACTTCTCCATAAGAAAATGAACCCCCCCCCCTTTTTTAACGGCACTAAATAGGAAAGAATTTTGAAACGTGGTCTCTTGTTATTCTGGAAATGGCAGTGATCACATACTCTGGCTTCTTGCAATCACTCTCTCTCTTTCTCTCTCTCTCTCTGAACTGCACTCAGGTCAAGTGGTAGCCTTGGAGGAGAGATGGAATAAAGGCTGAGTCAAAATCCCTTCTTTGCTTGCATGTCCCCATTGCCTACAGACCAGAAGAAATTATAAAATTATTCCATTTTTTAAAAATCCTCTGAAGCAGTGAGTCTCAAATTTGGGTTAATCCCGAGCCCTTGTAAGTAGCTAACAACAGCAAGGTCCCTGGAAGAATTTATTACGATCCATATGCTTCAAAATGTTTATCTATCCATACCTCTGAAGGGTCCATAAATGCATAGTGTTACAAACTTGACACTATGAGGAAAAAATTAATGTGGTTTTCATCTTGTACCTATGGAAATAGGCACAGAGTACAAAACAAGACAATGCAAAGCAAAGTTATGTGTCAAAATCTTTTTAAAATTTGTTCTGATACAGAAAACAAAAGCAGCTAAAAAGGAAAATCTTTCCCTCAAAACAATAACAAAAAAAAATAATAATAACCCCCAAGCACTGTGATTGTTTCCGTGAGAGAATTTCTTCCTCCTGAGCGCAGTCTACGGATTGCCGTGTGTGCAGATAAGGCTGCTGTTCCCAGTCTGACTTCCTTCCCCTACCACCACCATTTCTGTGCCGTTCATCCTCTTTTTTTATCTTCATCTTCCAGACACCCAATCAGATATGCCCATGAAAGAGCTTTGCTATATCATCTGGCCAAAAAAGGAGACGATAAAATTTAAAGTCATGAAGGGCCCAATAATGTCCCAGAAAATACTTTAAGGGGAATTTGCTGGAAAGGGATTCTAAATGGGCACCTTGAAAATGGGTCTCCTGAGACAGATATAACCTTGATAATCATGCCCCAGCCCCATTTTCCATTTTGAGTCAGGGTTGATTTGTAAGAAATCCTGGGAGAGTAAGGATGTAAGAGAGTGTGTCTAAAAGTGAGAGAGAAACAGAAAAGGCCTGTTGTCTGTCAATTAAGCGGCCTTGGCTTGAAAAGTCCAGGGCTAACATTTTAATGCTTTATTTGAAAAATGGGACAAGGTTATGGGATAATATCTCCTGTGAGATTGATTCTACTTCCTTCTCTCATTTCAACTTGTCCTCCTGTAAATGGAATTGAGGCTGAGAATACTTGAGACCTTTGATTGGTAAACTTGTGCTTTTTGTCTTTAACCTGCTAAAATGTAATGGGGCTAGGATTTACTTACATACATGTCTCCTTCTTAAATAATAATATTAATAGCTGTTAGTTACTGAGCTCTTACTGTATGTCACACATTGTTTGATGAGCTCATACAATCCTTACAACAATCCTGTAAAATAAGTGGTGTGATCTCCACCGGAGGTGCAGAAAGTGCAGCAGGCCAAGGTCACAGAGCTTAGGGAAAACACAGAGCTTAGGTCTTGACCCAGGGAGTCTAACTGCAAATCCTACACTTTTTACTACACTCTATTACCCGCGAGCTCATGTCTACTGGGCATGACCTCAGAGTATGTTCATGATCTGAGCAATTTAATGCAATTCAATCTTGTTAAAATATAATTTTCAAAAATAGGTAAAGTGACTCTCATATAGATGTAAATATGACCATGTGACAAAGTTGTTATTAACTCATTAATGAGGAAATTAGAGATGTGTTAAAATGACACACACACAAAAGAGACACATTTATAAGTCAGAAATACTGAAGTGAAAGTTAAATGGAGGCAAAACTGAACTTCTGCACAAAAGGAGACAGAAATGCACTGCATAGAATTTGTACAAGGGCACCTAGCTGGCTCAGCAGTTAATAGTCTGACTCTTGATTTTGGCTCAGGTCATGATCTTATGGTTGGTGGGTTCGAGCTCCACCTCAGGCTCTGCGTTGACAATGTTGAGCCTGCTTGGGATTCTCTCTTTCTCTCTGATTATCTCTGCCCCTCCCCCACTCACTCAAGCTCTCTCTCGAAAGAAATAAACTTTATTATTAAAATTTTTTAAACGTTTATTTATTTTTGAGACAGAGAGAGAGATAAAGTGTGAACAGGAGAGGGGCAGAGAGAGAGGGAGACACAGAATTCAAAGCAGGCTCCAGGCTCTGAGCTGTCAGCACAGAGCGAACGCAGGGTTCGAGTCCTCAAACCATGAGATCATGACCTGAACTGAAGCTGGATGCCCACTAACTGAGTCACCCAGGCACCCCATAAATAAACTTTAAAAAAAAAGAATTTGTACATCTATCGATGAGAATTATTTTACATAGTTATCAGTTATTTACAGCATATAGAATTGTAGCTCTCATGTAATCGGAGTAAGATAACACTAGAATGATATGCCACAGGCAATGCATAGTTTTCTGCTAAAGCACTAGCTTTTTTTTTTTTTTTTTAATGATGCTTACAATTCACCTTTGCTCCTCAAACTCAGAAAGGTTGACACCTGATCAGTATAAAAACATTTTGGGAGACAGGTAGTTTGCAAACTACCAGAGCAGACGTTTATAAATAATTTTAAGAAAGCAGATTATTGGAGAGGGGGCAAGATGGTGGAGAAGTAGGGAGCTCTGTAATTTTCACCTTCCCACATATATCAAACTAAGAAGGACTGAAGCCACAATACTCTGATCTACAAGAGTGGGAGGAAAAGACACAGAGTCCACAAAGAAGACAGCCTCATATGTACATGAGTGAGAACTGGGGAAGATAAAAATGGGCCGGGACCCAGAGGCTTGGAGGGCAGGGAACCCCCCTCCGAGCAGAGCATCAGGGAGTGTGCAAAGCTACGGAGAGAGGAGGGGAAGAGAAAGAGAGACTGAAAATATTCATAGAGCTGTCTCTAGAGAAGAGAAAAACCTCGGCCCAGGACAGAGAGGGATCCTATCATCCCATCTATAACCGCAGGGCACAGGGAGAGAGATCCGTCCCGTTTAGCTGGCGTGTTTTCCTTGGGCTCAGCGCTGCTTTTACCATGTGGCCCCAGGAGAAATTGTTCCCCTACCCCCCCCCCCCCCCCC
>PJEM01005764.1:0-85330 GCA_004023845.1 Helogale parvula | reverse complement strand
AGCTCTATGAATCAATTAGAATTTCTATATGAGGGACACCTGGGTGGCTCAGTTGGTTAAGTGTCTGACTGTAGCTCAGGTCATGATCTCAAGGTATTGTGAGTTGAAGTCCCGCATCGGGCTCTGTGCTGATGGCTCAGGCTCAGAGCATGGAGCCTGTGTCTCCCTCTCTCACTGCCCCTCCCCCTGCTTGCACTCTATGTCTCTCTCTCAAAAATAAATAAACATGAAAAAATTATTTAAAAAATAAATTTCTATATGAGGCTTTAGGGGAGACAGTCCAGTTAGAGGAGAGGACTGGAGGCTGTCCTGAGGCTGCTTTTAGAAACCACTTTATATAAAACAAGAAAACGTAGACCATCTCTATTGAAGAATGGCATGGGGCTTAGAAGGGACCATGGAAACTTCCAAAGCCATTTCATTTACTCACTTGGAAATTAAGAAAAGTTCCTTGAAGGAAAATGCACTTAGATTGACCTGAGAGGGAGTAGGAAAATGTAGAAGTGCTACTCTCCATTTTACATGACAGAGGGGCGTCTTGGTCAAAAGCACAGAGACCAAGAGAGGGAGGTGACATGACATGGCAATGACAGGAAAGAGGCAGTTATGCTCCTGCCTCAAAGCCCAGTGCTCTCTCAACCTGTGCAGGCCCAGCATCTACTAAGCTCTGCTTCCTTCCATAGACACCTTGACATCAGACTCCTTTCCTAAGGCCAGAGCTCTGGTGCCAGCATAAAAATAGATACTTAATACATATTTCCAGACAAGATCGGGCGCTTTCAGGGTGGTATGGCCGTAGACCTTAATATATATTTCCAGAATGAGCAAAAGTATGGAAAGAAGAAGGAGGGAAGGAAAAAAGGAAAGGAGGGAGGGAGAAAAAGAGGGAAGACACTGAACTTTACCTAAGCACTCTGCTCCAAAAATGTTCTTCTACCAACAAAGAAAGTCCCCTAGCTGCACTGTTTCAGGAAAGAGCTAACCACAAAGATCACTGTTTCCATATAACTCAGTTAAGGTCTGCTTTCACTGTCTACCTCAGGATTCCCTTGTCTACTTCCCTCTATAAAACCAAAGGTCCTCATGCTTTTCTTTGAGATGCTCTTCGTTAATGAACATTTTTCTTACTGCAACAGCCTGAATAGAATCATATTTTTAATTGTCCTGTGCATTGTATGTTTCACAGTTGGAAAGAAGAGAGTTCAAATCTTAATCTCTGGGTTTGAAGAACACTTCTGTGGGTCTGTGGCTTAATGCAGGATGAAGGCATGCAAATCTTTAATTTGTTTTGATTGCACCCTTTTCCTATAAATGAAGCAGGGACCATGCTCTGTGAAAGCCTCAGAATACAGCTTGTCTAGGGAAGAAGCATCTCTTGTGGCTCCGGCATCTGCATCTTTGTCTTTGGGAAATGGGGTGAATCCAGGGCTTTTGAGATCAGGGATTATAATGGAGGGTCCTTTCCTTCTTGGATGATGGACTGGGATGAGGGAGAGAATTTGAGTTGACTAACTTATAGATAGCATCAACAGAAAGATTCGTGTGGGGTAATAAATATACACACCTTTTTACTGATCCAAAGAAAGTGTTCCAGTTGAGGCTACCATTGGCTTGCTGAAGGCAAAAACAAAATCAAAGAATTTATTGGAAGAATATGGTAGAACTCAGTACTTGAAAAAGCTGATGTGCATGTAGAGATCTGAGATGTAGATGGTAGGAAGTGAATGGATAGTGATGGATGGGACCCTGTTCCTTTCACCCTCACTGTCTCTCGGACAAAGAATCAAATACCAGGGAACCAGCAGCTGATTGGTAGGACATGGGTCACATGCTCAGCCCTGGGCAGGGAAGGTCCAGACTAGGTGATTGACAGTTTCACTAAGACTAGAGCCAATGCAGAAGAAATTATACAGCAAAATGGAAGGGAGGCAGGAAGAACTGTTATTGGAAGGAGGAGCCAAGGATTTGAGGCAGGCAAAACAGTAGTTTTACACAGAATTACCATATGACTCAGTTGTCCCACTCCCAGGTATGTATACCCCAAAGAAATGAAAGCATAACATGGGGCTCCTGGGTGGCTCACATGTTGGTTGAACATCTAACTTTGGCTCAGGTCATGATCTTAGGGTTCATGAGTTGGAGCCCTGTGTTGGGCTCACTGCTGTTGCACAGAGCCTGCTTCATATACCCTGTCCCCTCTCTCTCTCTATGCCTCCCCCAAAACTCTGCTCATGCACTCTCCTTCTCAAAAAAAAAAAAAAGGAAATAAAAGAAAGAGGAAATGAAAGCATACATCCACACAAAAACCTGTACTTGAATATTCATAATGGCATCATTTATAATAGACAGAAAGTGAAAACAGCCCAAATGTCCATCAACTAATGAACATATATTCATACAATGCATTAATACTCAGCTTTATAAAGGAATGAAGCACTGGAGCACCTGGGTGGCTGAGTCAGTTAAGCATCCAACTTCAACTCATGTCATGATCTCACAGTTCATGAGTTCAAGCCCCATGTCAGGCTCTGGGCTGACAGGTTGGAGTCTGGAGCTTGCTTCGGATTCTGTGTCTCCCTCTCTCTCTACCCCTCCCCCATCTGTGCTCTGTTTCTTTCTCTCTCTCTCTCTCTCTCTCTTTCTTTCAAAAATAAATAAACATTAAAAAATATTTTTTAAAAAAGGAATGAAGTACTGATACATGTTACAACATGATTAACCTTTAAAACATGATACTAAGTGAAAGAAGCCAGTCACAAAAGACCACATCTCATATGACTACACTGATGTGGAATGTCCAGGATAGGCAAATTCATAGAGACAGAAAGTAGGTTGAATAGATTAGTGATTACTTAGTGCTGAGGGAACTAGTAGTGAGTAGGAAGGAGAGGAAAAGGGGATTGTCTGGAAATGTTTCCTCCAGGGGAGAAAAACTATTTTAAAATTATATTGTGATGATGAGTATACAACCCAGTGAATATACTAAAAACATTGTATTGTATCCTGTAATCTTATGATATATAGATTCATCTTAATAAAACTCTTTAGAAAGAAGTGACAGCTTTTCCATTATAATACCACTACTGCAGTGATGAAATTTGTTCTAATTAACGTTATTGTTTTTATTTGTTGGTAAACTAAGGGGAAGTTACTGAAGTGGATCTTAAGAGGCAGGAAAGAAGGTCACTGCTCTGTCATGGTTTTGGAAACATAAATTATACCCTTGGATTAAGGCACTATTTTCTATTAGAAACACCTACCATCAGCGTGGATCTTAAGTTAGCTTTGTAAGTTATTCAAAATAAGTATGGATTATTCAATCAGTACCTTCCACATGTATCAGCCAAACCAAAACAGGTCCTGTCTGGAATAAAATTTACGCAGGGCAGTGTGGAATACTGTAAGGATGCAGGCTAGGCGGGAGATCTGAATTATTACCACGGATATATATATATCCTTCATAAGTATAGGTACATAAGTTATTACCTGGTAAAAAAAAGGTAGGTAAGTTCCTTCCCTTTTCTAGGCCTGTTTCCTGATATGGAAAAGGAAAGAGATGAAGGAGATGAAACCCAAAGACCGGTTTCTCATTAAGGGTTATGAGTTACTATTTCCTCAAAACTAACCTAAACAAATGAGTGAAGCAGTCTGAAGAAACTTCTGGGCAAGTAATGTGGATATTATATAGATATGGCAAAAGTCATGATATTAACATAAGAATTATTGAGACTCAGCAAACAGTATATGATACCATTCTGCAATAATCTCCTTACTTACAAGAGGTGGAAAGCCATTGGCTATAAGCACCATTATTTCCTAAAGCTATCTCCTCCCATTTATTGGGTGTGTGACATTAAGTTTCTAAATGAGAATGAGGTTAGTATATAGTTACCATTTGTTAGGTGCTTGATACAGGCAGTCACCGCTTAGGTGACTGGGGAAGGCCAGAATTGGGACCGGTAGGGTTTGTGAGCTAAGGACAAGGAGAACTTCCTGCAAGTGAAACAGCCGCGGTGAAGGCCTCTGATGAAAATCGAACCTGTAGTTTATTTTAGGAACTATTATAATCCCATGTGGTTGAAACACGGAGGCTGAAGAAGAGAAATTTACATTAACCGCCAACACTTAACCTAGCACACACCTCGCTTCTCACCCTATGCTAAGTGATTTCCTTATTTCGTTAAAGCCACAGAAAGGCTCTATGGGGTCAGTACTGTCACTCCATTTTACAGATGAGGACTGAGGCTTTGCCTGTGCTTGCAGAGCTAGCAAGACGGAAAGCCTGGGTTTGAACACAACCAGTCTGCCTATAGGGCCAGTGTGCGGAGCCACAACACGACAGTGCCTGCTGACTGCACACTGCTCCCCTCAACTTCTCCAAAGCTTTGCCATCCCTTGATTTTCCTTGGCCCCAGCCAGGATGACAAGCGGATTTAGCAATAGATTACTTGCTCTGCGATGCTGGTCAGGAAGCCTGTTGTTAAAGTAAATAAGACAATTGAAAGTACAGCCAAAGCTATTAAAATTTTATAAGCCAACGTTACCCAAGATTCTGCACTGTGGATAAATGTCGAAAGGACTTGTTATGAAATCATATCTCTTAGAACTTCCCTATAATTTCTTTCTCCTTAACAGAGAGTTGAGAAAGGTAAAAATAACAGAGTTTTATTTTTACTGGGGAAATAATATAGCTTTATTTGGGACAACGATTGAAAAACAACAGTTTGGTCAGTTTTTTCCCCCCGCACACTGTGATTTGATGCAGAGGGTAAAAAGTCTCTCTGTACTACATTTATAAGAGGGTTGTTTAAATATGTGTAACTTATCAAGGTTCAGTGTGTACTCCTCCTAGTAGAATAAATCTCAAATAATAACAAACATTGCTCCTTCCATTGTTAATGTACAAGAGTTTTTCTGCATACCTCTAACTGCATTGTTACCGAACAAATGGGGAGGGAATATAATATCAGAATTATACCCTGCCCCATTCCAACTTCAACAGATAAAACAAATGTCCCAAACACTTTAATTCCAGTCCAAACTTTTCAAGAAAGCCCTCTTGTTAATGTTTGAGTTTATCATCTTACCATTGGCAAGTTGAATAAAAAGAAACAAAAATAAAGGCAGTGTTTACCCACGATGCTGAGGACTAGACCTACATTTTGGGCACAACTGTCGTTCTTTGGGTTTTTTCCTAAGGAGCATTTTAGAAACAAATTGTAATAGCTAAAAATCTGTATCATGTTCTCTTAAATGAAATCTCGTTGGGAAGGAGAAACATTCAGGAAGTTAGAAGATTAAAAATCTAAGTGGTTTTTCGTTTTTCAAATATGACCCTTTTAATGGTTTCGATGTTCCACAAAGAGATGACTTATGCATTTCAAAGGTTTCACTCCATTCTTTCTGGTTCTCCTTTCTCTCTGTTTGCATTATGACTAAAAGGGATTCAACAGTATTCTGGCTAGGTGTCTGGAAATATGATTTAGGATGACCAACTGTCCCTGTTCGCCCAGGACTGAGGAATTTCCTGAGATGCAAGACTTTTAAGTGCTAAAATCTAAATAGGCTGGGGAAAATCATAACAACTGGTCAGTGTAGGATGGTATTTGCTGACTTAGTTACAGATCTTTGCTTCAGCAAACCAGAGAGGAACCCATTCACTTGTGTCCTGAGGCATAACACCCTGCCTCTCCTGACACCCATTATTTCTAAAAGCTTCCCAGTTTTTCTGACAACCAGCCAGGCTTGGGAGTTTCTGGGGTGGTATGGGTAATTCTTAAATAGAATATTTTCTATTGGTCTCAAATGGAAAATGCAACCGATGTAATATTTTTTTCTAATTTTTTTAATATCTTCAAAGCTGGACTGTATTTAAAAACAAAATAGGGGCGCCTATGACTCAGTTGGTTAGGCGATTGAATCTTGATTTCGGCTCAGGTCCTGATCTCACAGTTCCTGAGTTCAGGCCCTTGGGATCTGTATCTTTGCCTCTCTCTGCCCCTTCCCCACTCATGTTCTGTTTCTCTGTCTCAAAAATAAATAAAAAATATATATAAAGGTAACTGTGATCATAAGATATATGTACATTACATTTTGATTTTCCTTTAAATATTATATTGCTTTCCATGTAGTATAAACTTGCTCCTATATTATAATATGCTCACCATAAATAGTACTTGTTGGTTTTTTGTAATTTTTTAAAATATTTATTTATTTTTGAGAGAGAGAGAGAGAGAGAAAGAGAGAGAGATAGTGTGTGGGGGAGGGGCAGATAGAGAGAGAGGGAGACATGGAATCCAAAGCAGGCTCCAGGCTCCAAGCTGTCAGTCAGCACAGAGCATGATGTGGGGCTCGAACCCAAGGACCAGACAGTGAAATCATGACTTGAGCTGACGTCGGACACTCAACTTGCTGAGCGACCCAGGCGCCCCTAAATAGTACTTTTAATGGCTAACTTATGCTTCAAGAGAAGGGGCATAACTCACTTTATCGGGCTCTTGACTAACTTTCAAGAGTAATGCCCTTAAAATAATCGACCAAGTGCCAGTAGACCACTATGAGACAGATATTCCAAAAACATAATCTAGGGAAGAATCACTATCCTGATAGGTCACTACAACTAAGTCTTCCCTTCAGGTGAAGAATATGTCCTACCTCATGAATTTTTTTTTTAAATTTTGGTGTTTTGTTGGTATTGGTTTTAATTTACTGATGGAGTAGCCTCAGATGAAATTTAAAAAATAACTCATAATTCCAATGCTTCACCATAGCTATTCAAAGATGTTTGGGCAAATAGATCTTCATATACCCATAATCTTACAATGGATTCACTTTTGGGTTTCTTTTTTCCATTTCATATTGCATTATGGCCACCTTGCCATGTTATTACATAGTCCTTATAATTATCCCTTGTAATGGTTGTGTAATCATCTGCAAGTCATTGCTTGTGGCTATACAATTCCTCTGGTTTGAGAACAGGTAACAATTATATGAAATAACTAAGGAAGAAAATTATTTAAGCATATTCTAAAACAGTGATTTTCAGATTGTGATTGTTGGCATAGCCCAAAGTTTACCATAGTATAGAAGATGAAGATAAATCTGGGCCTAACCAATCTTCCTTCTCTCAAAACACTTCTCCTTAAGTTTTCTTTCAAAAGTATGCACTCAAAAAGAAAAAAGGAAATAAAGAAAGAAAGAAAGAAAGAAAGAAAGAAAAGAAAAGAAATAACCTAAACTTATGGAACGTTGTGGTAGAGTCTGTCACTTATTAGCTGTATCACTTTGGGCAAATTACACAGATGCCTGAACTTCCTTACCTATATGAGGGCATTTATTTCCACGTATGGAATCAATAATATGAAAGGCACAGCATAGGGAATATAGTCAATGGTATTGCAATAGGACTGTATGGTGACAAATGCCAGTTATACTTGTGGTGAGCACAGCATAATTTATACACTTGTTGAATCATTATGTTGTACACCTGAAACTAATGTAACTCTGTGTGTCAACTGTACTCAAGTTAAAAAAAATAAAGATGTTCATTTTACCTAACTCATTGGGTTGCGGTAAAGACTGAAGAAATATATGTGTGATATGTAGAGATTGTATAGAACAATGGCTGGCACCTAACTGTTGTATGTTTGTGAAATAAATTAAATAAAAAAATAAAATAAAAAACAGTATTAGGGTAACAAACCTAGAGCACATTCTTGTGAACTTTAAAGCAAGAAAGAGAACAATTAGCAGTAGATCTGTGGATGGCAGTGATCGCCCCAAGTTAGAAAAACCCTGGGCTTGGGAGTAAGATTACCAAACTATATGACCAGACTCTAAAACTCTGTACCTGTGTACCTTTGAGCAATTGATTTAACTTCCCTAAGTTTTCATTTTTCTCCTCTGTCAAAGAGTGGTGATAATATTAATCCCATCATAAGGTTCCTGTGAGCAGTAAATGAAGGGATACTGATAGAGCATTTAGCCCAGGACCTGGCACACACCGTGTCTTCAATAATGGGTAGGCAGGATCATCCCAGGTACAGTGTTTTGCTGATCACTCAGTGGAATTTTTGGGCACACCTGCAACTTGTTTTATTTTTTAAATAACCAAATATGTAACATAAGGTATCCAGATGGCCAGGATGGAAAAGAACTTCGGCTTCAGCTTGCAAACACAGCAGAGGAAGGAAATCTATGCTGATATCTCTCTGGAAGTTAATGTGCCAACACGCTCTTTTCCATTACTGCAGGTGTGTTATTGGGAATTCATGGACACCACTGCCTGACAAATTAGGGGATCCAACTCTTGTCTCAGTTTTGTCCTAAATTTGCCATGTGACCTTAAACAAGCCACTTTTCTGCTTCTCTCTTATCTCCTGTCTAAAATGAGGTGGTTGAGGGGCACTTGGGTGGCTCAGTGGGTTAAGTGTCCAACTCTTGATTTTGGATCACGTCATGATCTCAGGGTTCCTGGCATCCAGCCCCAAGCTGGGCACTGTATTGACACCACAGAGGTGGCTTGGAATTCTTTCCCTCCCTCTTTCTCTGCCCCTCCCCTGTCTGTGTGCACAGGTGTTCTCTCTCTCTCAAAATAAATAAATAAACTTTAGGGGTGCCTGCGTGGCTCAGTAGTGTCCAACTTAGGCTCAGGTCATGATCTCACAGTTCATGGGTTTGGGCCCTGCGTTGGGCTTACTGCTGTCAGGCCAGAGCCTGCTTTGTGTCCTCTGTCCTCCTCTCTCTTTCTGCCCCTCCCTCTCTCTCTCTCAAAAATAAACAAACATTTTTAAAAATTCATGGTAAAATATAAGGGATATTTTTAAAAAATAAAATAAATAAACTTTAAAAAATAAAATGGGGTGGTTGAATAAGAGACAACCTCAAAGATATCTTTTTTCCTCTTATTCTTATGGAGTAAAGAGGTATGTGCTATTTTGAGAATCGAGGGCATCAAGGTTTTATGGACAAGAGGTGTTACATTTTACAGAGCAGCATGCAATGTTGGTAAAGATTGCCATTTGTGAAATCCGTTACATTGGCTTCATCTTTTCTCCCTATGGGAGAGAAATTATCACACAAAATAATCAAGATTTGGTGGAGAAATTCCTGGAAAATAGGCATGGTGTTGTAAGTGTCTACTTCAAGAAAAATATTTTATCCAGATATTTGTAGTTGGAATCCATATATTTAGCTTAAACACTCCCTTGTCTGTAAAATAAAATGAATAACCACCCTTAACATTGTATCTGGCCTTAAGCAGAGGGGAAAAACATTCTTGGTCAGCAGTACAGTAGAATTAGAGAATGCTTGCCTTATTTAGTCATGGTCTGGCCAAGTCATTCCGACTGATATTGTTTGGAATGAAAACTTGACCAGATGTTCACTTAAATGAACTAGAGATTAATTATCAGCCCTACCATATTATCTTGGAGGGTGGGTATAATCATCTCCAAAGAATTTCCTGGAGCCGGACACAAAAGTTGCCAATTGTAATCACAGCAAATACTTTTTAAAATACACACAATGTACCAGGCACTGCTCTAAGGGCTTCACATGTATTAATTCATCCGGTCACACATTTTTCTTTGGACGAAAGTACTATTGTTATCCTTATTTCATGAATGACGTCATGGGTCTCGAAGAAATAAGGGGCTCACCTGTGGTCACTCTTGAGTAAGTGGTAAGGGCAAGATTTGATTCCAGGAACACCAACCCAAAGGTCTACACTTTTAAAACTATGCTATACTCATTGTCTATATAATAATTATATAAATTGTTGTATTATGATATATTAATTATATAAATTAATTCTTCATTTTTGACCTAGGTGTTATTAAAACTTGAATCTATTAGGGTCATCTCTAATCTATCAGTGAGTAAAGAGGAATTTGAACTTCTGTGAGTAGTTCAGTGCCTGATCCAAGGGAAGGAAGAATGCTAAATTTTGGAGAAAACATTTATACACCTGATTAAAAATCTCTTGGGTTACCAAAACAACATATCTGCTGTGTATTCATCTCTTAAAATAATTTGAGGAATGTAACAGGAACTGAAATTTATATCTCTACTCCTTGTCTGCATTAGGTATCTGGAATGTTCTGTTGTTATGATCAAAGCCAAGCAGATAATGCTGATTAAGGTTTCTTGGGTAACCTTAGGAAGAAGCAATAAGAACTGTTGAATTCTCCTCATTTACAGTGGAATCTCAAATATTTCTTTATTGTTAGGGTTTGTTAGAATTACTATACTGGTTGACACTGACATTTTTTTAAGCTTAACTTATGCTCTGAGAGCTCCCTTATCTTTCGTCAGCATACACTCTCCAACAATATAAAGAAAGCATAACATTTATGCGATCCATTTAGGTTTTAAATAACAGAGTGGTTTCAAAAAGATGTTTGTTCTGGATGGGGAGATTGTGGATGGATCTTTTCAAATCAGGGACTGAGAACTCATAATACATTTGAGTGGCATAATTTCATCTCAGACTCAATCCTCCATTTATTTTTCCTCCTGTGTTAAAGATATTTTTAATACGGCCTATTTTTTTTTAATTCCTCTCTGTGTGAAGATTTTCAATCCATTTGCATGCAACACAAGCTCTCATCTATATAATTAGGATCCCAGAAACTTGCAGCAGTTGGCTGTGACATCTGCATACATGCAATTTTGTGAGTTCAAGCGTTGCAATATGACTGTGAACTAAAAGCCAGGATAAGAACGGGAGGCAGCTTTGACACAAGTATAAATATTGTGCTAATCACAAGCAATGAAAGAAATTAGAACTCAGATTAAGACTTGGATTAGCTAAGATATTGTCTATTCTAATAATAAAAGAAACCAGCTTTGTTGTGCCTCCTACTAAATATAGAATTTTTCCAGTAGGGAATCTGTGTCCTATCACCTAAACTGTTTTTCCTTTTAAGGAGTTTTTTTTTTCTAATATTAAAAAATATACATGATTAATGAATAAAGCATAGAAAAGTAGAAAGATTACCTAGAGTCTCTATATTACCAGCCTTACACTGTTATTTAAATGTTGGCACATATCTACTTAGTTATAATTATGCTCTGCATAGAAATGCTGCATCCTTCATTTTGAAAACCGAACATAAAACTGTCTGTATTTTCTTTGAATATTTTCTTTATGGAACCGTAGCTTCTACTACTTTTTATAATAGTGTCCTGAGTGGTTGCTCTGCAGTTAACTATGTATTTCCAGATTCCCGAACAACTAATACATTTTCCACTTTCCTATTTTAAAAAATAATAATTTGGTGTTCATCTCCATGTCTAAACATTTTCCTTTTTAGGATTATTTCTTTGGGTTAGAGTCCCTCAAGAGGACTCACCACTCAAAATCTTGTACTCTGAAGTTTACGGCAGATAAACATATTTTATCGGCTTATACTAACTTCTTGCAATAAACTCATCTATGAGACACTGCTAAGTGGTTTGTCTCATTCCAAAAATGAACTTTGGAAAGCAAAAAGTCACTGTTCCCCAAAAGAATTCTGTTTTTCCAATGCTTTAAACAAAGTGTCTGAATTTTCCTTATGTGACTTTACCTCTCTCCTATGGTGTGTGTTTCTGCCAGGAACCCAAGTCCTTGAGTTTATTCACTGGAAGGTTCTACCTTCGGCTCTTTCCACCTAGATGAACTTCCTCTTGTGTCCTCACTCTTCTGCCTCTCTCCTGTGAGAGTGGATGCCCTGGAGGTGCTTGGGAGGCCCGGTTGCTTGAGTGTCCGACTCTTGGTTTGGGCTCAGGTCATGGGGTCAGTCCCCACGTGGGACTTCATGCTGACAGCACGGAACCTGCTTGGGATGCTCTGTCTCCCTCTCTCTCTGCCCCTTACCTGCGTGCATGCACACTCTTGTTCTCTCTCTCTCTCTCAAAATAAATAAACTCAAAAAAAGAAAAAAAGAGTAGACACTGTGGTTATTTCCCCACATCCACTCTAGCTGTTCCATATGTCAATACTTTGGAAAATTAACCCTACCACAGCTGTGGCAGTGGTATCTGATTTCCTGCAATTGATTTTTCATTTGCCCACCATTCCAAAGAAATTGCTCTGATCATGTCACCAATGACCTCCATTTTGTTTAAATTTATTAATCAATTCTTAGCCCTCACCTTCTTGATCTCTCAACAGCAGTTAGCACACTTTCTTCACTTGGCTTCCAAGACCTAGTCCATCAGGATCTAACCAAGAAAACAAAAACTGTTCTTAGTATTTTAACAAAGAGGATTTAATTTGGGGCCTTGATGATACGAGTGACAAAACATGAAAAGCCAAACAGGAGATAGTGAGGAAACTGAGATTGGCAACAGCAGAAATTCAGTACCAACCTAGGCTGGAGGGACAAGGAGAGACGGTGCCCATGGGCTTGGGGCTAACCGGCCATGGAGGATTTGTCTAGCAGAAGCCACAACCCAGGAAGAGACGTAGCCACAACCAGAGACACCACCCCAGAGAAAGAGAGAAAGTCCTTGATCTCTCATTTTCTCCCTCACTGCAGTTTTCCATCATTGTCTTTCAATAGTTAATCCCAGTTAGAAAGCAACGTAAGAATCCTGGAAGAGCAGGTTGTCCTGGTCAATTCCACTGCCACACGGAGTCAAGGGGAGGAAAAATGAGGGATGGATTGAAGGTCTACAGGGCCAAGTCTGGCATAACAGATTTGCTTTATCCCCTATTTACCAGTCCTTCCTTGCCCCTCCTGTACCAGGCACGACTTTTCTGACTCCCCACTCCCGGGGTCACGGAACCTCACCCAGGAATCGCAGATCCCAATAAAGGCTTTCTTGGCTCCATAACTTGGTCTCTTTCTTTCCTCTCATCTCTGCCTCCATCTATTAAATCTTACAAACCCCAACAGTCCTCTACAATGGGCATGGAAACTGCTTAGGATTCTCTCTCTCTCTCTCTCTCTCTCTCTCCCCCTCTTGCCCCTCCCCTGCTCACATGCACAAGCGCACTTTCTCTATCAAAAAAAAATTTAATTAAAAATAATAAAATAGCAGCCTGGGTGACTCGGTCAGTTAAGCTTCCAACTTCGGTTCAGGTCATGATCTCATGGTTTGTAAGTTCAAGCCCCACACTGGGCTCTCTTCTGTCAAAGCAGAACCCACTTCAGATCCTCTATCTCTCTGTCTCTCTCTGCACCTCCCCTGTGCTCTTGCTCTCTCTCAAAAATAAACATTAAAAAAATAAAAAATAAATAAAAATAAACAATAAATAAAAATTAAACTGCTCCTGTTTTAATCCCCAGTGATCTTCATATTGTAAGTCCCACAATCTATTCTCAGTAGTAATTTCAGTTGATCTCTCAGCAGTATCTCTCACATCTTTGATGGTCTCATAATATCTATTAACTGTATATACAATGTATATTCCAGCTTCGTACTATCTTGCAGACTGTGACTCCTATTTCCAACTACTCTCTTGTCATCTCAAACTGATGAGTCAAAACTGAATTCCCGATCTTCCACTGAAATACTACCTTTTCCAAAACCTCTTTGTTCACTGTTAACAGTTGCTGAGATCAAAAAAGCTCAGAATCATCCCTGACTCTTGTTTTACTTTCATAGTTACAAATAACTCAATAAAAAATATTGTTGGTTCAACTTTCAAAACATTTCCCAGGGGTGCCTGGATGGTTAAGTCAGTTACTCATCTGACTCTTGATCTCAGCTCAGGTCTCCATCTCAAGGTCGTGAGTTCAAGGTCCACACTGGGCTCCACGCTGGGCTAGGAGCCGACTTAAAACACAACACAACAAAACAAAACAAAACATGTCCTGCGTCTGACTACTTTGCACCAGTTCCTGCTGCTACCTGATTCTGAGAAGCTATCTTCTCTCACTTGGATCACTTCATCAGCCTCCTAACTGAACGCCCTACTTCAACTCCTGTCCTCATATAGTCCATTTACAACATCACAGATGGGTGTAATGATGGTTACATTAAAACCACCAGTTTTTGGTTTTAAAACCAAAGTCAGATCAGGGTGTCCAGGTGGCTTTGTTGCTTGTGTGTCTGACTTTGGCTCAGGTCATGATCTCATGGTTCATGAGTTTGGGTCCCATGTCTGCTTCAGATCCTGTGCCTTCCTCTTTCTCTGCCCCTCCCTTGCTTGTACTCTGTTTCTCTCACTCTCAAAATTAAATAAACATTAAAAATATTAAAAATAGTAATGAAAAAATAAAAGAAAGTCAGATCATGAAATTTCTCAGCTGAAAAACAAACAACAAACAAACAAACAAACAAAAGAGTGGTTCTCCCTCTCATTCCATGTAATTGTCAAGCCTTTTCAGGTGCTCACTAGATTTACATAATCTGGTTCCATTATGTCTCTGACCTCATCTTGCATTTTGGCACCACTTTGGCTTCACTGCTATTCTTTGTGCCACGCTTGCTCATGCCTTAGAGTCATTACGTTGGTTATTTTCTCTGCCTGGGGTGCTCTTTGTGAAGCTAATCTGATAGACAACTCTCTCCTTTACTTTTATGATTATTTATTCCTGAAGGAGAGAGAGACAGAGGATGAGCAGGGAAGGGGCAGAGAGAGAGCAGGAGACACAGAATTAGAAGCAGGCTCCAGGCTCTGGGCTGTCAGCACAGAGCCCGACGTGGGGCTCCAACTCACAATCTGTGAGATCATGCATGACCTGAGCTGAAGTCCGATGCCCAACCACTGAGCCACCCAGGCACCCCCCACTTATCACCTTTTAAACTAATATATAATGCACTTATTTATTGTGTAAATGTCTATCTCCCTTCCCCCACCATGATACGGATTTTCATTTCCTTTACCACGGTAATTCAAATGCTTAAAACAATACCTGACACATAATAGGCACTCAAATATTGAATGAATGAATGAATGAATGAATGAATGAATCATGGTAAACCAGTCCTTTGCTATCAGTGCATGGAATTCACCCAGCTGAGAGTTTAGATTGGGAAAGTACTTGTGATTCAGTTAAGGTCAATGAGAAGACAATCTTTGCTGAGTAATTCTGTGGTTGCTCACTCTTCTGAGAGACCTTCTAAAAAACATATTTTGTCACCTTCTGGATGATATGGCATCAGGATATGAAATCTGGAGCTGCTGCAGCCATCTGTAATGAGAGTAGCCTTTTTCTGAATAAAGTGTCAGTGTGGAAGGCAGAGGAGAGTGATGAAAGATGAGTCCTTGATGAAACTGCTGAGTTGCGGAATCAAATCAATTCCGAAGCCTTTGCTAACTCTGAATCTTCTAGTTTTGACAGGCAATACATCTCCTTTGTTAGTTAAGTCAGTATGAATTGCATTTTGATTACCTACAATACAGAATACTGTCTGAGAGGCCCTTTCAGCAAGATTTTGGTTCTACAGTACAAGGATAACTTCTTCAAAAGTCTTACATTTGTCTTCTGAGTTCTCCATAATGTTCTATGTTGTCATAAGCTGATTCAAACATATCCCATCCATCAGATTTTCTTGGATTATGAATATCTTTGAAAAGATTAGATCTTTTAGGTTTTTTTAAATTTATTTAAAATTTCTTTTTTTTTCTTTCTTTCCTTCTTATGTTTAATTATTTTTGAGAGAAAGAAAGAGAGAGACAGAACATGAGCTGGGGAGGGCAAAGAGAAAGAGAGACACAGAATCCAAAGTAGGCTCCAGGTTTGAGCTGACACAGGGCTCAAACTCATGAATGCGAGATCATGACCTAAGCTGAAGTCAGACTCTTAACCAACTGAGCCACTCAGGGGCCCCTAGTTTTTTATTTACTATTTACTTACTCATCATGTAATATCTATTCCTACGTTCCTAACTGATGGTGGCAAAAAGGTCTTGGATATATCCACTGTTGACTGAGTTCTGAGTATTGAATCTATTTGTGCTCCTAGTATCAGTAAATGGTATGGCCTCTATTACTTTTCTTATGACTTTTCTGACCTGACCTCCTACAACTCTCGCCCTCACTCACTCTATTCTGTCCCAGCTGGTCTCTCCTTGCTGTTCCTCCAAAGCATTAAGGACTCTGTGTCTCAGGACTTTTGAACTGGTCATTCACCCTAAAGCACTCTTTTTATAGTTGAATTCCTGGTTTCCTCACTCAACTTCTTTACATTTGAATGCAAGCCTTTACAAATATAATTGTAATGGTTAATTTTACAGGTCCATTTGACTAGGCTAAGGGATGCCTAGATGGCTACTAATATATTATTTCTGGGTGTGTCTGTGAGCATATTTCTAGACAAGATTAGCATTTCAATCAATAGACCAAATATAAGTGAGTGAGTGAAATCCATCTGTTAAGAATCTGGATAGAGTAAATTTGATGCTTGAGCTGGAACACCCATCTTTTCTAGCCCTTGGACACAGACACTCATGGCTCTCAGGCCTTTGGACTCAGATCCGGATCCACACTGCTGATTTCCCTGGTTGTAAGGCCTTCAAGCTTGGATGGGAAGCGCATCACCAGCTTTCCTGGACTTCCAGCTTGCAGACAGCAGACTGTGAGACTTCCTCACCTCCATAATGGTATGCAACAAACTCTCATAATGAGTCTGTATCTATCTATCTATCTATCTATCTATCTATCTATCTATCTATCTATCTATCTCTTCTTGGTTCTGTTTTCCTAGTAAACCCTGACTAATATAATCACTTTCTTAAGGAGGCCTTCTCTGGCCTTCCCATTTAAAATTATACCCTTCCCACTTCACTCTCTATCCCTATTCCTGTGTCTATTTTACAGCACAGTACTAACAGCCTTTCTTATGTAATTTTAGTGTATTTACTGATTCTACGTTGATCTCTCTCGGGACATAGAGCTCTTGCCTATTTTTTTTTTTTTATTACTGTAACCCCAGTGCCTTAAAAACTGCCAGACGCATGTATAGGGACCCAGTAAATGTTGAATTTATTAAGCGGTGAATGAATATACCCAGGAGAGTATAGCTAGATATAACCACCCTTGCAGTGAAGCCACACTGCCTGCCTTCTGTATTGATGTTCCAAAAACTACACTATCACTTACAATGATTCTCAGTAAATGCCTCCGCATGCTGAATACCTGTTGAATAGCTTCTTGCAAATAAAATATCACATACAAAAAGGCAGAAACTGCATACGCTTTGCAATGCACACTTTATAGGAACCACAAAGAACAGAGTCACACATAATCATTGATGTCCTTGTGTAGAATTAGAAGTTTTTTGAGAGCTAATGTGGGTCCCTTGCATGTTCTCAGCTCTCAGAAGTCACCTATTTCCCTTGAGACTCTAGCTATATTTCCTGGAGAAGCCAACCTCCCTATCCACATCTCCATTCTGACATAGTCTTCAGTAGCCAGGAAATACCTCCCTGGGTTAATTTAACTCTACAATACAGTGTGTGTCCCAAACTCAAACCTGAGTCAACTCAGGTGTATGTCTTTGAATTCTGAAGGTCAACAAACCAAATAACAGAAACAAGATACCTCCTGATTAACTTATGACCCAACAAAGAAAGAAACCATGGTTGGGAGGAGGGTTCTAAATTGTTTCTTACAGAGTTGGATGATATAACCTCTTTTTTTATATTGTCTTTCTTTTTCCACCTGAAGAAAACTGATTCCGGGGAAAAGGCCTTGGAGATTTTCAGAATAAATGGCACCCTGAATAGGAATGCAAGTACAGTCTGCGATCAGAGAAGGAACATCTGGACAATAAGCTGATGATAAGCACACATGGAATGTAGATAATGAAATGGATGGAAAGCAGTCTTGTTGCTTCTCTCTGAATCACTCTTTGGCTCCCATAGAGTGAACCACAGATGGATGCCTGGGAGTCCAGTGTGTTTAACTTCTCCTGCCTGATTCTATCCAGTGCCCAGTCTCTGCTTCATCAAGTTTCATGGTCAAGGCCTTGGTTAGGGTGATTATTATTTCTGCTCTATCTTGGGAGAATTGTACTAGCTCCTTTATAGATCTTCTCAAGAGAAGAATCAAGATTCAGGGCATACAAAGTAAACATACCTTTCTATGACTCACACTGAATATGTCTCTCAGAAATATTAGTAATAATTTTTCAAATAGTAAGCTAAAAGACTTCTTCCTAGTGATAAGCAGATAAAAGCATTAATGGATGAGGTACAGTGAAGTATCTTGCCAAGACAGATTGACAAAGGCACTTACTTGTCAGTGCTGTATTAAGATTGTTTAGGTATTAATAGGAGGTAGGTCTAACAAGGTAGGCAGTCAAAACAACACAAGACAAAACAAACAAAAGAAAAACAACCCAGATTTGTTGAATCCATGAGTAAACCAATGATTTGTATTCAAATCCCAATTTAGCAGATGTTTGATTTGTGTACGATTTTTAATCTCTTCTACCTTCCCTCTACTTCCTTCAGCTACAAAATGGCAGTAAGTAGGATTGCATAAAATAATGTGCATAAAGTCCTTAGAACAGCACAAGCACAGAGTAACTGCTCAGTGAATAGGACCTATTTTTACTATTCTACTTGACAGTTTCACAGGTCTGAATAAAATGCTGAAGGATGTGAAGGGAGAGACAACCTAAAACATGAGCTGGAAGAAGTGGAGGATGTGGATGGTGGTTTCACGGTGGTCTGATTCCACTGTGACTTTTTTTGCTTATTTGCAGGTCTGCCAAAGGATCCAGGAACTTGCCCGCTAGCTGAATATATGAATAGTAGTACCCAGGACACAGAGTTACGTAATTACTTACCTAGGTGCTTACATGGTTTTCATTACCTAAAGACAATCCTGCATCATAGCTTTGATTTTATATACTTGATAAATCAAGGATCTGCATAAGATTTTATTTATTGCAGTTTCCTGAAAAATGTGACACCATACTGACTTGGGTGGATCATAAAAATATTTAGTCATTTGTTTAGGCATGTATCTTCTAGGTACCAAATATATAACAAAGGAATCAAAAAGGATTTGATCCCTGCCCTCATGAAGCTTACAGTCTCAAGGGTGAGACACAAATGAAAGAAGCAAACACACAATAAGGAACCGCAAGTGTAAATAGTGATGAAGAGAAAGTTTTCTATTGTTGGGAATTCTGATTATTAAATTTATGATGAATTATTTTGGGGGGCAAAATGATATCAGCAATTGTAGACATGGCTGAGCAAATGAACTTGAAACTTTTCTGTGGAAAGACTCACAGATGACTATATTTTTGGTAAGAATCTTACTAAAATGAATTTCAACACTGAACCTAAAATAGCTAATTTGGGGGGCACCTGGGTGACTCTGTCGGTTGAGCATCTGACTTTAGTTCAGATCATGAGCTCATAGTTCATGACTTCGAGCCCTACATCGGGCTCGCTGCTGTCAGAGCAGAGCCCACTTCGGATCTTCTGTCTCCCTCTCTCTCTGCCCCTCCCCCACTTAAGCTCTCTCGGTCTAATAATAATAATAATAATAATAATAAAGCATAGTTGAAATTTAAAATAAATAAATAAATTAGCTAATTTATTTTTTAAAAAGAAAGAAAATTCCTGCTGTGCGTAGCAATGGAAATGCTAAGGACAAGTAGGTTAGTGGAAATAGAAGGTCTTTCTTCATTTTTCTAAGTTTGGAACCAGTTTTGAGTGGAATTGTTAACTTGTGTGGAACAGACCAGAATGTGTGGTTTGATGGCTGAGTTCCTTTAGTTCCTTGGTTTAGGTGATTTCGCGGTAAGGCTAGAGTCTTTCCTATGGTTTTGTAACCAAACCAAACCAGAATCCGTCCACACAACGTGCAGCAAGCCAATAAAAACTAATATCGAACTTTTACAGTGAAGAAAGATAGGCTGTTTACTGGTGTGGCAGCACTCAGGAGAAAGGGAAGCTAATGTTCAAAGTCCCAAACTCCCTGAGGGCTTACAAGCAGGGGTTTTTTCAAAGGGTGAAACTCAGGGTACGGGTCTCAGGATCTTGGATCCTACTGGTAGATTAGGGACTAGGTCAGCCCTAATTCCTTTCTTGATCCTCGTGTCCCTTGGGGCGACTCCGCATCAGGTTTTGGGGTGATTGTTGTGAGGCACTGTTCTGTGCAGGAGCCTGGAGCAGAAAGCATTCCTGGCAGACGGCATTAGCAGGGTCCCGTCCGGTGTACAAAGGAAGTGACTACTACGAGCTGCAAATTATTATGAACTTCTCTTGCAAACAGCACATTATGTTTGTTATCTCAGGCAGAAGAGCATCCCACAGGCTTCTTAGGAGGTAACTTTATGTTATTTCCTGAGACGATTTTGTAGGTTTCTCTAACAGTAACTAAGGGCAGCTAGGAGCCCCGCGTCGGGTTGCGGGGCTTGCATCCCCCGTTTTAGTTTCATTTCTGAACAGTGATGGAGACCGAAAGTTTGTGATCCTGGGAGCAGAGGACAAGGACCATCTCGGATCTAACTGGGATGAACACCGAATCCAACCTTCATCAAGGGTCCTCTTTTAAAAAAACTTCTTCCTGAAGTATAACAGGGCACACATCCGAAGGGCACAGTGCGCAGAATTATGGCCAAGTAAACATCCCTGCGCCACCACTTCCCAGGGAAAGAACCAGAACATCACTATCCCTGGCTTTCCTAGATCCTGACTACTCTGACATGTAACACCATACCTTCACCTCACTATGCAGTATTCAACCTGCATATTCATTATATATCTGTAAATCTACAAATTCATTGTATATAAATGAACCCTATGGTATCTAATCCTTCGTGTCATGCTTTTTTTCTTCTCAGCCTTATTTTGGTAAGATTTGCCTATGTTTTTGTATGTAGCAGCAGTTCATTTTTTATTACTATTGCTATGTGGTTTTCCATGGTATTAGTTTTTCTGTTCTGTTGGTGGACATTGGGCTTGCGTCCAATTTGAATTTGAAGACATCAAGAATAATGGTGGAATAAACATCCTTCTAAAGAGTTTTTAGTGAGCAAATACATGTATTTCTACTGAGCATACATCTAGGAATGAAAGTGCGGGGCCGTGGGTTTGCATATGTTCAATATTAATGGATAATGCCGAACAGTTTTCCAAAGTGGCTGCACCCTTTTTTAGTCCTACTGGCAGTATATAAGAATTCCAGGTCGATTCGAGAATGATTAATCTTTTTAATTTTAGCCATTTTAGCAGGAAATAACCTCATTTTAATACTGTTTCTTTAGGCAGACGTTTTTGCCCTCTCAGCTAATTTTATATCCACTTATAATAGTTGTCTATGAATGTCACTTCATCATAAATCATCTCATAAAACTACATGCTCTAAAAGCTCCGTCTTTACAGGTTCCTGACTTTGCTACAGTATCTTCCACATGGAATAGTCATAATGGTGATAATTACATAAGATAAAATCTGTTGAAGGCTTACGATAGTCCAGATACTAAAGTCATTTATCTTAACAGCATTTAACTAATTTAACCCTCACAACACCACTAGGAGGTAGGTTCTGGTATTATCCTCTTTTTATAGGGTTCAGAATTGAGGCCCAGAGAAATCCACTCACTTGTCCAAAGTCACACAGTAACTGGTGACAGGTGGCATAAGTCATAAACAGTCCAACCTCAGAGCCAGCGGGTAAAAATAGTTTACATCACTCCGTAGTTACACGTAGTGGAAAACCTAGCATCTCACCATTATCCCCAAGAATTCTGGGAAACTTACATTTTTCTCCTCGTCATTTTTTTCTCACACTGCTAGCTTTTGATAAACAATCACTGCCACTCTTATCTCTCTGCCCTATTCTCTGGAAGGCTGGATGTGACCTGCAACGTATTTTCCTTGATTTCCTTAAAATATCCCAATACAAGGAAATGCATGACATTTGTAGAAGACAGTTACGTTACATCATAACAAAGCAAATGACATAAAATTAAATGTAAGGCTTTCATGTTCTTAAGATCTTGCTGCAGCCAGACTACTGAACAACTCGCCATTGGCCGGTTTCTTAGCAGGTCCTCTCACTGATGCCACTTTGTTTTTCCATCCATTCTTTAATATTTCCTTTCATCTCTCCAAAGTATAAATTCAACCCCAAAATGTGCATTTTAGAGCCTCTTTACCACTCTTGGATTGTTCTAGAAAACTTTTAAGAACCTTCTTGCTCTGTTATGTAAAACTCCTTAGTTCTCAGGGTGCCTGGATGGCTCAGTGGGTTAAGCATCCAACTTCAGCTCACGTCATGATCTCCTGGTTCACAAGTTTGAAACCCATGTTGGGCTCTGTGCTGACAGCTCGGAGTCTGGAGCCTGCTTCAGATTCTGTGTCTCTTTCTCTCTCTCTACTTCTCTCATGCTTGCACTCTGTCTCTCTCTCAAAAAATAAACATTAAAAAAATTTTTTTTAAAGAACTCTATAGTTCTTTTGATCTGATTTCTTGGGCCTTCAGTCATTCTCTTGGGGTCTCTGCTTTCTCAACCATAATGATCATCGTGTTTTGCACTGTAGCCTTTTCTAATAACCTGATCAAATTCTTAGCCATGGCCTCTTCATTCCAAGCTCTCTTCTGGTGAAAGAAAACGTGTATCTCTTAGGTGAAAATAGCTGCGGTAACAAACCAACTTCAAAATGTATAATGGCTCACATGCCCTTATAAAACCCACAGTAGGCGTTCTGGAAAGGTGCTCTTCTGTCCTCCACAGGACGATGCAGGTACCCCTGCTCCTTCCTTTCCATGACTCAGCTTCCTTCAACACACAGCTTCTCAAATTTCTGTCCTTTTTTCACACCAACTTGAGAAGAAGAATGAGCACTGAGGGCAGGAGCTGGGAGACTTGTATGAACTGCCTCTGACCGCTAGGCCATCTGAGACATGTGTTGTGGCTGTGAGCCCAGGAAGCAGAGTGTGTGGGTCTGGTGACTGGCGAGCCGTCCCCACCCCTGACCAGGGCGGAACTCTGTCCTCTCTTGTTATGCATGTGCCACTTCTCCCACCCCTTCTACACCAAAATGAATCTAAGAAAAATATCTTCTGTCATTTTGACATGTTTGTAAACATGTCCAAGTAAACACAAAATAGGAAACATGCCCATGAAATGGGCTTTGAGTGGCTTCAGATGCAGTGGGACCAGTAAAGGAGGAGAAAGCAAGAGGCCAAGGTTCACATGGATCAGAGAACGGAAAGGAGAAATAGTTTACCTGAATCACTGGTCCCAGGGTACTTCTTTGCCTTGATTTGCCTTTTATTTATAAATCCTTCATGTTCCTTCATATACAAAGCACTCGACAAAGAATCCATACTTGGCAATTGTTTCCTATGGGAAATAAAATTGGAAGGATGTGATTTCACAGATGGGGGAAATGGGAATTTCAGAGACAGGAGTCACCGGTAAGCAATTCTGAGCAGGAATGTGGACTTCCTTGTTCATTTCATGTAATTGCTAAACACTGCATCTGTGTGTGTGTGTGTGTGTGTGTGTGTGTGTGTGTGTGTGTGTGTTTGGGGTGGTTGTTATGCTTGATTCTCCACCTCTCTCTTTCTCCTCCATTGCTTAACCCCACCTCCATGCTCTTTGCCAGGAGAGTAAGTTGCTCTAGTGCAGAATTGACATTTTCCCATCATCTTCCAAAACTATTTTTATTTGGCATATGCTGGAAAACTAGCAAATTATGTTCCAATTAAACTACTCTTTCTGTTTTCAACTGATTGAGAACCTTTCAGTCTTTTTCATTCCCATTTTTACTCTCAGGCAGCGAGTTCTCTGCTTTATAGATGTATTTACAGGGATTTAGCTACAAACATTCCCTCTCTTCAGATTATTAGAGACAGAGACAGTAAGCAGACATGAATGGGGAGTGATGGGTTTTTGACTTTTGGATATTGGGATTTTACCCTCATTCAACATTTTGACTACTTAAAGGTATGGAAAATAAAGGGATAGTTTGATATCTTATTTTTTAAAATTTATTTTTAAATTTACATCCAAGTTAGTTAGCATCTAGTGCAATAATGATTTCAGGAGTAGATTCCTGTGATTCATCCCCTATGAGTAATGCCAGTGCTCATGCTAACATGTGTGAAAATTTATTTTTTAAGTAAACTCTGTGCCCAGCGTGGTGCTCAAACTCATGACGCCAAGATCAAGAACTGTATGTATACCCACTGAGCCCGCCAAGTACCCCAGAAAGGGATAGTTTGAAGATTTTTAACTACATGTTGATAAGAACAAATATTGCTGATGATATCAATATAATATAGACAAATATTTCTTTAATTGTATATACTCCTCAGAGGAAAATATTTCCACATGTTAAATAAAAAAACGGGAAAAATCTATGCATCTCTTTGTTTTTTCTTATTTTTTGTTTTCTATGTTTTATATTTATTTATTTGAAGAGAGAGAGAGAGAGAGAGAGAGAGAGAGAGTGTGAGCAGGGGAAGGTCAGAGAGAGAGGGACACACAGAATCTGAAGACAGGCTCCAGGCCTGAGCTAGCTGTCAGCACAGAGCTGAAGCGGGGCTTGAACCCATGAACCGGTGACATCATGACCTGAGGGGAAGTCCTGAGCCACCCAGGGGCCCCTATGTGTCTCTTTGTGATGAAGAAAGAACAACTGTCTTGAAATTAGAGATTACTCTGCTGATAAGTATTTTTCATCTGCATTTCAAAAGAAATTAGCTATGGGGCACCTGGGTGGATCAGTGGGTTGAGCATCTGGCCTCAGCTCAGGTCATGATCTCACAGTTTGTGAGTTCAAGCCCCGCATGGCAGCTCAGAGCCTGGAGCCTGCTTTGGATTCTGCCCCTCCCTTGCTTGTGCTCTGTTTCTCTCTGTCTCTCAAAAATAAATTTAAAAAAAAGTAATTAGCTAAGAAGCTAAATATTGGCTAAAAAGAATGTTGGCTCTAGTACTTTACAAGAATTTGATACTGAGCAAGTGACTTAAAATTTCTGTGCCTTACTTTTTTCATCTGTAAAGCATAAATAATAATACTAATGGTAATAATAATAATAATGTAATTGGCCTCCCCAATTATCTGGATGATTACATGAATTACTGAATGTAAAATGCTTAGCACAGTGGGCTGGGACAAACTACCTGTTCCACAAGGGGAAAGTGATATCCTGAGCTAATGGATTATCATCTTGTTGACGTGAACCCTTCCTCCCCTACACCCCCAGGCACACACATAACACAGCCACAGCCCAGGAACATTAGTGCTTGGTGTGTACCCTACAAGATTTTATAAACATGCACATGTTTGTTCATGCTCATATACGACCTATTTGTGAGCTCTATCTAGTAGAAATGAAAAATGAAGTCTAATAACAATCCTGTTCTATAACTTGATTTTTTTCCCCACTTCATGATTCTTGGTCTTTATTCTATAATAAAGATCTATTTTAATATTCTGGTTTAGGATTCCATTGTATGAATGTGCTGTTTACTTTTCTTTTTATTACATATTTTTAATGTTTATTTTTGAAAGGGAGAGACACAGCACAAGTGGGGGAGGAGCAGAGAGAGAGAGAGAGAGAGAGAGAGAGAGAAGAAGACACAGAATCCAAAGCAGGATCCAGGCTCTGAGGCTGGGTGGCTCAGTTGGCTAAGCATCTGACTTCGACTCAGGTCATGATCTCACGGTCTGTGAGTTCGAGCCCCACATCAGGCTCTATGCTGACAGCTCAGAGCCTGGAGCCTGCTTCAGATTCTGTGTCTTCTTCTCTCTCTGACCCTCCCCCACGCATACTCTGTTTCTGTTTCAATAATAAATAAACATTTAAAAAAATTTAAAAAAAAACCAGATATGTGTCATATTAAGTGTTTCTTTTAGATAGAAAGTTGAGATAAATGGGGCAGAGGATAATTCTGATGGAGAAGAAGAAAGGAATTTGAATTTTGGGATACAAGATAGAATGTCATGCAGAGTCAATATTATTGATTAGTCGCCTAAGGAAAAAGATTGTCAAACAACAAGGGAAGTTTCTCTTTTGCTTTTGTTTCTCTTTTTTAAATATAACCACCTAATGAGGTATAATTCATATACCATATAAGTCACCAATTTAAAGTATACACGTCTAAGGGTTTTAGCATTTTTCAGAACAGTACAACCGTCACCACAAAAAATGTTAGAACATTTTCATCAACCCCAGAAAGAAACCTTTCACCCACTAGCATTTCCTCCTCATTTTTCTCCCCATTTTCCCCAAACACCCTCCAGTCTTAGGTAGCTACTAATCCACTCTGTTACTAGAGATCTGCAGCAAAGGAGGGTTTGTTTTGTTTCTACCACTTTAACCATTTTTAACTGTACAGTTTAGTAGCATTAGCACACTCACTAATGTGGTCTTACAACTGTCATGACCCTTCATCTTCAGAACATTTTATCTTCCAAAACAGACTCTCTGTTCTCACTGAACAATAGTGCCCCACTCCCCCGCCCCTGCCCCCAATCCTGCAACCACCATCCTCCCGTTTCTCTGTGAAATTGACTATTTTAGGTACAAGATGTAAGTGGAATCATACAACGTTTGTCCTCTTGTGACCAGCTTATTTCACTCCACATACTGTCTTCAAGTTTCATTCATATTATGACATGTATCAGAACTTTTCTCCTTTTTAAGGTTGGATAATATTCCACTGTGTGTATAGCCCACGTTGTGTTTATCCATTCATCTGTCAAGAGATATTTGGGTTGCTTCCATCTTGTGGCTACTGTGACTAGTGCTGCTGTGAATATGGGTATTTGAATATCTGTTTGAGATCCTGCTTTTAATTCTTTGGTGTAGATACCAAAAAGTAGAATTGCTGGAGTATGTGATAATTCTATGTTTAATTTTTGGAGGAACTGTCATACTGTTTTTCACAGAGGCTGTACCATTTTACATTCCCAATAGCAGTGCAAAAGCATTCCAATTTCTCTACATATCCGCTAACAGTTATTACATTTTAGTTTTGGTTTTGTTTTTCATAATGGCCATCCTAACAGGTATGAAAGAGTATCTCATTATAGTTTTGATTTGCCTTTCCCTAATGATTAGTGATGTTTTCATGTCTTTCTGGCCATCTCTATCTCTTCTCTGGAGAAATGGCTACTTAAGTCCCTTACCCATATTCAGTTTTTGTTTGTCTGTGTGTTGTTTCCTTTGTCCATATTTGAATTGTGTTGTTTGTGTATTGTCGTTGTTGAGTTGTAGGAATTCTTTACATATTCTGGATATTAACACCTTATCTGACATATGATTTGTAAATATTTTCTCTCATTCCATAGATTGCCTTTTTACTCTGCTGATAGAGTTCTTTAACACAGAGAAGTTTTATTTATTTATTTAAAAAATTATTTTATGTTTTTTATTTATTTTTGAGAGACAGAGAAGCATGAGCAGGGGAGGATCAGAGAGAGAGAGGGAGACACAGAATCTGAAGACAGGCTCCAGGCTCTGAGCTAGCTGTCAGCACAGAGCCTGATGCGGGGTTCGAACCCGCGAACCGTGAGATCATGACCTGAGCCGAAGCCGGACGCTTAACTGACTGAGCCATCCAGGCACCCCAACACAGAGAAGTTTTAAGTGTTGAAATTAAAAATAGAATTGTGGGGCACCTGGGTGGCTCAGTCAGTTAAGCATCTGACTCTTGATCTCAGCTCAAGTCATGACCTCAGTGTCGTGAGTTCAAGCACAGCACTGGGCTCTGTGCCAAGTGCTATATGATCCAGTAATTCTACTACTGCTATTCATCCAAAGAATATGAAAACATGAATTCAAAAAGACATATGCACCTCCATGTTTATTGCAGTATTATTTACAATAGTTATGGGAGCACCTCAGTGTCCATCAGTAGATGAATGGATAAAGAAGATGCGGTATGTATATGCAATGGAATACTACTCAGCCATAAAAAGAATGGGATCTTGCCATTTGCAGCAACATGGATGGAGCTAGAGTGAATAATGCTAAGTGAAATAAGTCAGAGAAAGGCAAATAACATATGATTTCATTCATATGTGGAACTCAAGAAACAAAACAAATGAACAAAGATAAAAAGAGACAAAGACACAGACTCTTAGCTATAGAGAACAAAATGTTACCGGAGAGGAGGTGGGTGGGGGAGGGGTGAAACAGGTAAAGATTAAGATTATATTGATCATGATGAGCACTGAGTAAAGGATAGAATTCTCAAATCACCATACTGTACACCTGAAACTAATATAACACAGTGCGTTACCTATACTGGAATTAAAACAATAAAAAAAGTTTAAATTTTAATATAGTCCAATTTATTTTTTCTTTCACTGCTGTTGCTTCTGGTGTCACATCGAAGAAATCACTGCCTGATACAATGTCATGAAGATTTTTTCCCTTGTGTTTTATGGTTGTAGCTCTTATGTTTAGGTCTTTGATCCATTTTGAGTGGATTTTTGTATATGGTAGAAGGTAAGGATCGAACTTCATTTTTTTGCACGTGGATATCCAGTCTTAGTGACACCATTTGTTGAGAGCAAAGGAAGTTCTTAAAAGAAAATGTTTTATTTGGAGTTCCTTTGAAGCAGACCCTCTGACAAGAACGTATTGACAGCTTATTTAGAAGGTGACTTCAGGGGCGCTGTGGTGGCTCAGCTGGTTAAGAGGGTGACTTCACCTCCTGTCAGGATCTCTCGGTTCATGAGTTTGAGCCCAGCATCGGAGCCTGCTTTGGATTCTGTTGTCTCCCTCTCTGTCTGCCCCTCCCCAGCTCTCACTCTGTCTCCATCTCTGTCTCTCTCAAAAATAAATAAATGTTAAAAAAAAAACAGTTTTTTTTAGAAGGTGATTTCAGGAAGTAAGAGTGAGGGGAAAGGGACAATTGGCATAGAAAAGGTTAAAAATCTAGTACAAAGGTGTATTGCGGAGGTTGCTGCCATTATTGGCAGAGGCTCAGTTCCGTCAGGACACCTGAAAACTTTCTGGAATGTTTCCCAAAATGACCCTTCTGAAAAACAGGAAAATGAGGCACCTACCCCTAGCTTCTGTCTCTCCTGACTGAGGGTTACCCCAGCTGGAAGGGAGACAGTCCCCGGCAGCTCCAAAGGCTGCTTGTGTGGGTGGCATCGCGTGCCTGCTGGACTTTGAAGAAAATCTCACACTCGGTACCCACAGAGAGACCCTGGCTGCCGTGCCTCAGCTTGCAAAGACCTGTGCTCGTTCGCTCAACAGCTCACACGTCAGATGTGGGCCGAGGAGTGGGATACAAGCCACCAGAGTGTCTGCTAAAATTAGTAACCACGAAATAAACAATGTCTGCCTCAACATCTACCAGAGGGCCAGCCGTCGGTCCAGGCCCACATCTGCGGCCGACTGCGAACTAAGAAGCAAGACAGTTACATTCCTCCATCAAGCACCTCTGATTCAGGAGGATATTTATGGGAAGTTAGGAAGATGGACCAGACGATCCTTAAGAAGCTAGAGTTTAATAGATATAGCAGCTATGCAAATCACACATCTAAATGAGATGATCAGTGCTGTGTAGGAGATGTATATAGGAAGGGAAGGAAGTTTCTAGTAATGGGTAATAAAGGCTTCTTGAGAAGAGCCGCATATAAATAGATCCTGATGTTTATTCATTCTATCTGTATCTATTTCTATATCTTTATCTATATATCTATGTCTATATCATCTATCTATATGTGTGTGTATTAATACATTTATTTTATTTTATTATTTTGTTTATTCACTTATTTTTTTATGTTTTTATTTATTATTGAGACAGAGAGAAACAGAGCATGAGGGGGGAGGGGCAGCGAAAGAGGGAGACACAGAATCCGAAGCAGGCTCCAGGCTCCAAGCTGTCAGCACAGAGCCTGATGTGGGGCTCAAACCCACAAACCGTGAGATCAGGACCTGAGCCAAAGTCGGACACTTAACTGACTGAGCCACCTAGGCACCCCTTCACTTATTTTGAAAGAGAACACAAGTCAGAAAGGGTCAGAGAGAGAATCCCAAGCAGGCTCTGCACTGTCAGCACAGAACCTGACATGAGGCTCGAACTCACGAACTGTGAGATCATAGCCTGAGCTGAAGTTGGATACTTAACCAACTGAGCCACCCAGGTGCCCCTCAAAATATATTTATTGACAGCTTTTTGTGTGCCAGGCACTTTACTAGGTACTAGGGATTCTGTGGCAAGCATACAGAGATAGTACTTCCCCAGCTTACTCTCTAAGGGAGAGACAGGGACAGTGTTATCAATTAGATAAGTGAGATACCATCGAGACTGTTCCTGCAGTCAAGAAAACAAGCCAGGACAATCGGATAGGGTGTTGAGACAGCACAGGGTAACTGCAGACAGGGGTGGGCAAGCAATTCTCTATGAAGAAAACATTAAAGCTGAGATCTAAATGATGAGGGCGTCAGCCCCAAAACAACTAGAGGAAACTTCCAGAGTCAGAGAAAATGCAAAGACCAGAAGCAGGGAAGAGCTCAGCATGTTTGGGGAATGGGAAATAAGGCCAGGGATTCAGAAGAGTAAGGGCCAGGGCGTAGAAGGGGACAAAATGAAGTCAGACGGATGAGCACTGGCAGGTCACACAGGACCCAGCAGGCAGCGTGAAGCCTTTGGACCAAATCCACATGCTTGAAAAATCATAGGGGAGTCTCAAGCTAGAGAATGAACTAATCTGATTTATATTTTTAAAAGATCACAGAGCGTGTGGGAAAGGAGCACCATGCCCAGTCCAGAGGCTCTGGTTGGGTTATCCGGAATGGACTTGGGGATAGCTTAGTCCTGGCTGGTGGCAGCAGAAACGGAAAGGAGGGAAAGCCTGGGATTCAGTTTTGGGGGTGCACTTGAAGGTTGCCTAGGTTGTGCTCAGATGACCCCTGGGAACATGGACAGAAATACCAAGGTCAGGCAAGAAAAAGTCTCATAAGGAAATTGGACCTCTAACTCCATGAATGACGTAAGGGGGCTACTGATAAATAATGGTGGAGATGCCGCACTGAAAATGATCAAGAACTTTGAACAGCAGGCAAAGGAAACAGACGTCATTCTGTAGGCAATGGGAAGTAACTGAAGGGCTTTTTATTTTTAAAGAAAAGTGTGACAAGAACCAAATTGTGTTCCTAGGCTTTGTCGTTATCGGGTCGAATAACGCTCAGAGATTACAGCCACCACCACCACCACTGTGTTTGTGTGTCTGCGCAGGGAGCGTAAGAGCCATGTGGACACTATAAAGCCAGCAGACTTCTTTAGAGGTTAATTTACTTCTCTGTTTATGGACGTTGCCATGGTGACACAAAATGCTAGCCAGGAGGACAGAGAACAGTGGACTGTCTCTGCAGTTAATAATCTGATTTTATGTAAGACATCGAGAAAGCACGCAATAACTCAGGCCCTTTGCTGCGAGCTGTAAGAGAAACCAGATGAAGCTGTGCTCACCTCCTTCCTGGCCACACCAGTGCCCCTCCTTGGGTACAGGGTTTCAGGCGCAGCTGCCCTGGCACTACTGTGCCTCACATTTGGAGGAACCCATCCTGGATTCTGCCCTCTCTCTCCCCGTTGCTCTCCCAAACCAGAAATTTGCAAGCGGCCCACAAAGAGAAATAAAACCCCAAGGAAATGGAAAAGGAATTCTGCCTATAAGAGGGGGGTTGCAGTGGGAAGCCAGTTTCATTGGTGGATGCAAATCGCTCCCTCCTGGAGTATTCCTTGATATGGCCCTGAGTGTGGGTTCTTGGAAAAGTTGCAGATTCTTATTTAGATTTGGATTTTTCCACTTTCTTTCAGGAAGTCAATGTTTAGAAGCTAGTGGTCAAGGTATTTTTACCCCTAATTAGAAACACATTCTTTCTGTTGTTGATTAGGATAAAACCAGGAATTTTTTTCACTTTCCTCAGTTTCATGTAAAGTTATGTTCTCTAGCTGGATTTTTGATGGGAGCAGTAAGAAACAAAAAGCAAATCGCAAATCTGAAGGAGACCCCTTGTGATTCTGAATTCTAAACTCTGGGTAGTCTAGATTTTTTAACCATATTTTTATTTATTACACAAATTTTGAGCACCTTTTATATGCCAGACACTGTGGCAGGAGCTAAGAAGATAGTGAGTACATGGCCCTTTCTCTAAATGTCACCATAGCAGTGCTGATAAGGACAGTCAGTATCTTTTTATCTTTGTGCTGTGAATGCCATTGTGCTCAGTCTGTTCCACACACAGCCACCCTTAAACCTCCCAGAAATTTTACAAAGTATTAGTATTAGCCTAATTCCATAAGCGAAGAAGCTGGGGCTTCATTGTTTGGCATGGAAAGGCACTGATCATTTTGGTGTTTTGTGTGGTGCGATTTGAGGCATTAAAAGAAGGACCATGGACACTCTGAAAGAGCAGAGGCTAGACGCTGTGTTCCTTAGGGTTAAGGGGGAGATAAAAATCATTAGTCTTTAATACTTTTGACCAAATATCTCTTGCAAATCCTTCCCAGCTGGGATGTCGTGATTTATAAGAAAAATATACATTTGGTCGGCCTCCCAGGTTCCCGGCTCACAGCTCCCCCCTTGGAATTTCCTAAATACTGAGAGCGATCAATGCATCTTTTGTTATGTTAATGAGACAGCTCTTGGAAGGAGCCTACGGGTGGGGGCTGGTTGCTGGTGGAGCCGCGTTTGTGACTGGGGTTGGAAGTTTCAGTCCTATTCTATGACCTCCAGGAAGAAGAGAGGAGCTGGAGATTGAGCTCAATTGCCAACGGCCAGGGATTTAATCAATCATACCTATATAATGAAGACTCTATAAAACCCCAAAAGGACAGGATGTGGAGTTTCTGGTTTGGTTAACATGTGGAAATACATAGAGCAAGCCCCACTCAAGAGGGCACGGAAGCTCCATGCTCTTTGCCCATTCGTCCCCTATGCATCTCTTCCTCTGGTTGTTTCGTCGTTAATATCTTTTCATAATAAACCAGTGATCTAGTGGATAAATGGGTTTTTTGAATTCTGTGAGCTGCTATAGCAAATTAACCAAACCAGGAAGAGCGTTGTGAGACCTTGAACCTGGGGCTTGCAACTGGCATCTCAAGCATGTGTGTGCGGGTGCTGTCTAGGACTGAGTGCTTCCCCTGTAGGGTCAGAAGCTATCTCTAGATAGATGTGTCAGAGTTGAGGTGACTGGTTAGTCTAGCAGGATCCTTGCACAGAGAAAGGGGACATGAGGCTTTCTTTGTCCAGGAAGCAACTTTATTTGTCGTGCCTGCATAGTCTCAGTGGGTTCAGACCCAAAAAACTGAGCCCCGAGCGCAGTGGGGTTTAGCCTTTTATGCAATTTCTACGTTTTTGTCTCCCATATATGGTGACACATATAGTCTGACTGGACACAGTCCAAGTTACAGAGTTGGATCAGAGCTAAGCATATGTATATAGGAGTTGATTGGACTGTGTTGCCTTCCTTTGTTCTGAGGAGGCCTCCACCACATTCCTTAGGGAGGGGGCACCTCTACCACGTTCGGACACCCAGTCTGTGTCCAGGGCTTTGTGTGGTGGTGTAGGGGAAGAGCCCCTCCCCACACTGGAAATGGTACCAGAACCCCTATACCAGCACGGCAGGTAGCTCAGAACCATTCCGGCTGAGAATGAAGCAGGTATAAAGGCCAAGGGCAGGCCAGCCCAAGATGACCCACTTTGGGGTATTATTTTATTTTTATTTATTTGGGGGGTTATTATTTTAAATATAAGTTATTTACAAGACTGACCATGCAAGAAAAACACTCAGGCCCTCCTCTGTCCTGCTAAAGCAGAAAACAAATCTCCCACGTGAAACACCCTCACCCAGTCTCAGTAGGTAAAGAGACAATCTTATCCTCCAAAACGGGAAATTTAGAGGAGAGAAGGCTATATAAAAACCACCTTTGTTACGTGTACAAATTTACTACCCCAGCTCAATTATTGTTTAGAATTCCTTACTAACTGAAGCTCCCAAAGTTAACTTTTCCCCCCTGTTAATTCCTCACAAATGTATTATCTCTTTGTCTAAAAAGTGTAAAAACTACCTATTTCATCATTTCTTTAGCTCTCAATGCCATTATTTGCGTCCGATGACACGTAATAAAACGGGGTTTTTTTCCTCCTGTTAACCTGTCTCATGTAAATATAATCCATAATCCAACTGGAAACCTTAAAAAGTAGAGGAAGAATATTTCCTTCTCCTCCCATGTCTCCCTTGGTGTCCCACCCTGGAACCTCTATTCTCAGGCTTTGCTTTATAAAAAACCATATCTCAACAATGACCAGGTTTCTGCCCCACCCCACCCCCCTGAGTCTTGTCTCATCAATTCCCTACTCTTTCTGTGATTGCATTCTCTCAGGATCATTATGATATGGTCAAGGTCCTTGCTAATATTGATTTATTTTATTCAATACGCATAAAGTATTCTTTTCCCGTAACATTAGAGGATTTCAAGAATTGTTCCCAGTCTGGTGCAAAGTGAGTTAAGTTCAAATCTCATAGCCTTGACAATTGTGTATTTAATAGACTAAGAGCCCCCTGTCTCCTAGTCTGTGATGACCTCATAAAATCACAAAAGCTATAGCACATGCTGGAAAAAGTCTACTCAAAATGATAAACCAAAACAATAAAATGAGTGAATTCAGGCAATAAAAAGGAGAAAAAACCCCTTGAAGAGCCAAACTAACACCATGACAGGCTTAAAATAAGCCTTAGAAACTAGAAGACCTAAGTTTCAGCTTCCCTGAAACAATCAGGTAATTACACCTTGCTCAAGACTAGAAGAATCGCCCCTAAACTAGTCAATCAGTAAGGACCAAGAGGATACTTAACATTCCTGAGGTGGGGGGCTTAGGGACTGGGGGCTATAGATAGCTGCTTAATGTTAGCTAGCCAATCGGTCCACCACTTGCCCTAGCCCCAACCCCAAACTTCATGATTGGGTCCTGCCAAATGTAACAGACGCCCTAGAGACTCTGAGCGGTTAAGATTGTTGCTAGGGCTGCTGTGTGATTACGATTGGATTGCTATGCTTATGTCACAGTTCCTTGTAACTCCCCCTATCCAAACCCCATAAAAACCCTGCTCAGCTATTGTTCGGGGCTCTCAGCACAGATCCACTGCATTGGTGAGGTCTGAGAGACCCAGCTTAAGCCTGAATAAATGCCCTTTGTTTTCTCATACGTGACTTGGTCTCCCTGGTGGTCTCTGGTTTCTGGGGATATTGCAATCTGGGCATAACACCCTCAGTGTGACACACATTTAAAAAAAAAGAGGGGTCACTTGGTTGCTCAGATGGTTAAGTGTCTGACCTCAGCTCAGGTCATGATCTCACAGTCTGTGGGTTTGAGCCCCGCATAGGACTCTATGCTGACAGCTCAGATCCTGGAACCTGCTTTGGATTTTGTAACTCCCTCTCTCTCTCTCTCTCTCTCTCTCTGCCCCTCCCCCACTCATGCTCTGTCTCTCTCTGTCTCTCAAAAATGAATAAATGTTTAAAAAAATTTTTTTAAAGGAGTGAATTCATTGAAAATGAGCCATGATGAGTTCTTACGAAAATTCCTTCAAAAAGTAATAGGACAAATACCATGTGCTCCAAGTCAATTTTCCAATAGTAAAAAGAATGTTACAAATCACAACAATAAGAATTACTCAGCTGGCCTCCCTTACAATCAAGCATGAGGGGCCTTAAAATGAACATCTTCAAAAATATATGCATGGCTAGAAGGAGAATGCTTATTTGTAAACAAGAGTGCAGAGTAATATACTGATATTTTAAGGTGTTCATGATAGAGTTCTTTCCTGCCTAAGTGTTAGACGTTGGGGAGTATCTGTAAAATTTCCATCATGCCAGATAGAAGATAAACTTGGTGGTGAAGTCCTGAGTGGTGTTCACTGACTAACTCAAGAGCAAGAAGAGTGTTAACAAGCATCAACTTAAATCCCTTTTCTTTGGGGATCCCGACTTCTCCAACACTTTAGACTGGATCACATCTTTTGATATATCCACACTCAACAAATACGTGGGTAACGATATGTGTAATGAGTGCCTTCCTCATTAGAACAGAAGGTCCACTAGGTTGTATTTGTCCTATCACTTTTGAAGGAATCCAAATGTTTATGTCAAAGCTGAATCTATATGAAGAGTTCAATTCATTTTGTTGAATGAATCAAAGGAAAAAATTTACTCAAATTGATAAACCAAAACAATAAAAAGAGTGAATTCAGGCAGTAAACAGGAGGGAAAAACCCTCAGTTTGACACACATTTAGAAAAGAAAAAAAAGAGGGGCGCCTGGGTGGCTCGGTCAGTTAAGCATCCGGCTTCGGCTCAGGTCACGATCTCTTGGTTCATGGGTTTGAGCCCCATGTCAGGCTCTGTGCTGACAGCTCAGAGCCTGGCACCTGCTTTGGATTCTGTGTCTCCCTCTCTCTCTGCCCTTCCCCTGCTTGCACTGTCTCTCTCAAATAAATAAAAGTTAAAAAAAGATTAAAAAAAAGAAAAGAGTAAATTCATTGAAAATGAGCCAACATGAGTTCTTACCAAAATTTTGATAGTAAAAGAATGGTCTTCCATAAAAGTGCCTGTGCTTTTAATTATATCGAGAAAGTATATGTGATGATATAAGAGCCCCTGTGGAGAGCTATGCCTTTATAAGGTTTTGTATTTTGTTGTGATTCTATCTACATATACTTGGAAAATAAGTGAATTTTTATGTGCGATACATGATTCATTCCCTGTGCAGACAACACTGCATTCAAGTGCACACATTGGATGTTTTCTCCCACAGTTCCTTGAATACTAGGGGACTGTTACTCACATCTAAAAGCTACTAAGCTGATAAATCAAATCCCCAAATTGCTCCCTAGCCTAAAATTCTGAGGTTTGTACGCTCAGTGTTTGGGAATAAGGTGAATAAGCAGAGCTAATTCTTAATAATGAGCACAAAACTCTTCCCAGATCTCAGTGTTTTCCAGGCTTCAGCATGGAAAGCAGAGATAGAGGCATGTTCACTACTGCGGTTTCTTTTAGGTAACATAGGTCTCTATTAAGAAGGAAGCAGGAGTGAGAGAGTAAATACTCTCACCTCTACCTGTGTCTCCTCCTGTTGTCTAGTTTCTTATTGCTTCCAACCAGCCAAACCCAACAGAATCCGGTGGGCAAGGGGGTCTGGATCATACATTCCAAAGTCACCAGCATCTTGTCCAAGCTGGTGAAGTAGGAAGACTCTGGACTCACCTCCTCTACAGAACATACCAAATTACGCCTATTTATAGAACAATTTCTCCTGAAGAAGAACTGAGGGCCAATTGAACAGATTGTGAACACCAAAGATAGAAAGAACAGCAAAAGAGAACAGCGAGAGAGAGGAAAACAGACATAAGCATCACAAGGCACAGCCTAGCTCAGAGAAGGACCTAGATTTGATCTAGGAGGTCAAATGTTGGGTAACTAGCTGTGGTAAAACAAGAAATACCTTTAGTCTTTGTCCTAGTTTCCTGGCACAGAGCTCCTTAAACCCTTGTAATTTCCAAAGAGATAGAAGTATCTTTTGTTATTTGTTACAAGGCCTTTCAATCACACCTAAGTTTATGGAAGTATCTCTTTAATGGAGGGACTTAGGGTGAGGTGGTCGGAGAGGCTCAGGATGGGCTGGTCCTCAGAAAGACCAAGTAAATCAGAGGGACAGTAGAGGAGATGCACATTTCAGAGAAACTCCTGAACAGCAAGATTTGATGTACTTTCAAGTAGAGGAGCACATGCTGGTGCTGAAGTGTGGTTTGCCCAGATAGGGTGTGAAGCCCTGACCCTCGTTCACAGACATGGCCCTACAGAGCTCTTCCCTCTGGCTGAGAGAACTACACTCTATTAAACTTATATAATAATTCCTGAGTTAGATCCTTTTATACTAAACTAATAATCTAGTAAGAATGTTTTCCTGAGTTCTGTGAGCCTCTCTAGTAAATTAGTGGAACCTGAGGAGGAAATAGTAGGAATCATCAATTTATAGCAGGTCAATCAGAAATAGAAATGACAGGGGTTCCTGGGTGGCTCGGTTGGTTAAGTTCTTGATTTCGGCTCTAGTCATGATCCTAGTGTTATGGGATTAAGACTGGAGAGGGGCTCCATTGTGAGCCAGGAGCCTGCTTCAGAGTCTCTTTCCCTCCATCCTCCCCCACCCCCCCAAAATAAATAAATGAAATGAGTAGAAGTGACAAACTAGTACTTGCAAACGGCATCTGATAGTGGGGAGGGCTTTCTTGTTGGATTGGGCACTTAACCTGTGGGATCTGACACTATTTTGAATTGTGGGACACCAAGCTAGTGTTGCAGAATTGCTTGATGTGTGAAAAATTCACACATCTGGTGTCACAAGGGATAGTGTTTCAGTAGAGAGTTGAGAGTAGACAAGACATCAGAAGTGTTTTTCCTTCAACTAGTCCAACTGGGAAACTAGTGCATCCAAAACACTCCTGCAATCCACAAAGCCAAGAACTGGGAGGCTGACAATGGGATGAAATAGAGGAACGGAGCAGTTGAGCGACTCGCCCAAACTTGAACAGCTAGTAAGAAGCAGAACTATATCTCTGCTTAAGGGTCTGAACTTTGTCTGGTGTCTTTGTTGTTTTTGCTTTCCACCTTCCCCACTTTCCACAAACACAAGATATCAGTCAATCTAGAAAGTCCTTGGTGCTATGGCTGAACAATGTGGGTGGTTTGTGCTGTTTCTTTTCTGTGTATTGGGGAATTTTGCCTCTATTTATAAAATATTACCTCTCTCTGTCTATAATATTTGTTGTTGTTGTTAAAGTGCCCAGAATGTTTCAGACCCTCTGTGTAGATGAGTTATGGCTAACGAGACGCCTGATTATTCACGCTGTTGGGGAGAAGAGCTGGTGCTTGTAAACCCACACAGGGCTGCCCCCTGGGGGCTGGAAGAAGGAGCCCCTTCTTGGCAGGGAGTAAAGCGCCTGATGTACTAGAATGATTATGTGAGTCCTGTGTGCTTGGTGGGAACCCCAGAAAATTTCAGCAGTGACCTTCCATTCTCCTTTATGCAAATTCATGGTTTCCTGTACATTACTTTTCTGGCCAGATTCAGTGAAGATCACCAAGAAAACCTAATTTCTAAAAACTAATAGGGGTTTCTTTAAGAAAACTGAAAAAAATAAAAGACAAAGTGGTCTATAATCCCATCACCAGAGAGAACATTTTCTTCTACATCCTTCTAGTCTTTATTTTCTGTGTGGATATACATGCCTATTTATATAAAACTTATTTTAAAATGGAATTATTCCATACACACTGCTTTGTAGATTACTTTTTAATCCCATATGGTGTCTTAACGACATAAATTTTTCAGCTTTCATACAGAACTTTTCTCAGCTATTTTATATCCAGAGAATACTATAGCTAGAAATGAATGCCCCCCAGTTAGAGTAAGTGATGCAGGGAAATGCCAGCTCTCCACGCTGAAGCAGGCATACGACTCACGATCTTGTTAAAATGCAGATTCTGATTCAGGAGGTCTGGGGTACCGGTGTAGTTGCCTATGGTCTGCTATTCGAGAAACATACAGGTGTGGTGGAAAAAAGTCCAATCTAGGAGTCAAAAATGTGTCTCCAAATTTTGGCCATGAATTTTGGGTAAGTTTCTAAATGTCTTAACTTTAGTTATCTCTCCTCTCTTTTTATTTTTAAGTAGGCTCCACACCCAGCATGGAGCCCAATGCAGGGCTTGAACTAACTACTGTCAGATCAGGACCTAAGACAAAATCAATTGTTGAATGCTTAACTAACTGAACCACCCAGGCACCCAGTAGTTCTTATAAAGGTCTCATTTCATAACAACCTGAAAATGCTTAGCACAATATATGGATTTAATTGTACAGATTAATTATATGTGTGCATAGTTATATGAAAGTAGGGGCGCCTGGGTGCCTCAGTCAATTAAGTGTCTGACTCTTGTTTCTGATCAGGTAATGACCTTGTGGTTTGTGGGTTCATGAGTTTGAGCCTTGTGTAGGGCCTGTAGCCTGCTTCAGATTCTTTGTCTCTTTCTCTCTCTACCCTTCCCCCACTCGTAGTCTGTCTCTCTCTGTCTCTCTCTTTCAAAAATAAATAGGGGCCCTTGGCTGGTTCAGCCAGTTAAGCGTCTGACTTCAGCTCAGGTCATGATCTCATGGTTCATAGGTTCACGCCCTGACTCAGGCTCTGTGCTGACAGCTCAGAGCCTGGAGCCTGCTTAGGATTCTGTGTCTCCCTTTCTCTCTGCCCCTCCTTCCCCCCCCCCCTCAAATAAATAAACATTAAAAAATTTAAAAAACAAAGTCTAGTTGAATCAGGTTCAGATCATCATAGAGAGCTAGCTGAAGGAGAAATACAACATTCTTTTCTCATATCCCCTTATTCCTCACCTCCCACTGCACCAAAAGAACAAAATCTGCCATCACAATAGAAAAGGAGGTTCATTAAATGGCTTCTTGTGCTCATATAAGTCCAAGACACTAAATTTTGAGAAAAAGGCCGATCGATTTTTACTTTTTAAAAGAAGTTTTATTTATTTTGAGAGAGAGCACATGTGCACAAGAGCAGCGACAGGCAGAGAGAGAGAAAAAGAGAGAGAATCCCAAGTAGGTTCCATACTGTCAGCCACAGAGCCAGATGTGTGTCTCGAACTCACAAACCATAAGACTATGACCTGAGCTGAAATCAAGAGACCGACACGCAACCAACTGAGCCACCCAAGTGCCCCCCATTTTTAAAGCATTCAATAAAAAAGGGATCTATAACCCAATGTGACCAGATGCCCCAGCAAAGCCTCTATTCAGCCATCAGCAGCTTGCTGGTTCATTCATTTCTCTGACAAATATATGAACATCACAAATAGATATACAAAACTGCATAAAATCCACTTTTCCTATTTATTCTTTTCTCTATGTTTTCTGTCTAGGTGCCAGGCATGTTCTTCCTCTTCCCCAAATCTCCTCTTCCATGGCCTCCCCATCCTGATGACTTCAACTTGCCTTCATTCCAAGATCATCCCCTCTGGACCCTTTCCTTATGAGGTTCTTGGCTTCTCCTGTTTTTTATCTACATATGCATTTCTCTGCTCAATAAATGGCACCTCTCCAGCAGTCCACTGGGACCTTGCGTTTTTCTTGCCATAATCATTATGTGTGATTTTTTTAAATCTTCAAAAGCAGAAGAATATACAATTAAACTTTGTGTGTGTCTTTTCATCTACGGAATTTTCCAGCTGTACCATTTTATAATTCCTGATAATTTCTTTTCAAAACACAAGGACAGACTCTGGCCTGCCTTATAAAGGTAGAAGCAGAAGGAGCCAGGTCTGTCCTGGGAGAAAGGACTTGTTCCATCTGTGCAGGGAGCCACTAGAAGGGTTATCGGTGGGTCATCTCGCTTTGCGAGGAGGAGTAGAGGACAGGCTCAGTAAGTCTGGTTTCTGCCTGTGTTCCAGGGATTTCTTTTTATGAAAACTGAAAGAGCTAATTCTTAGGTGCTGTTTGACTTGGACTCCTGTGATTAAATTCTCAAGGCCTCCTACTGAGATTAAAATGGGGGGATTAGGTTCTCTTGAAATACCACCCTGGGGGGGCTCAGTTTGTGGATAGTTGTAGCTAGATGAAGAAAAAGAGCAAACTAAAAGAGTTTTATTAACTGACCAAATCAGGCCAATATAAAATTTCTGAGCCTTCCATGTTCAGGTCTTAATAAACAAATACTGTCTTTTGGTTGAATTTAGGTAGCTGTGTCTAATTTGCTCTGTCGTAATTTCCTCCTTATTCCCATGGAGCCTAACATACTCTTGGGCTTCCTAGCATGAGCATTGCAAACCTTTCCCTTCAAATCCATAGCAGTGGGGAAGGGGCAGTGAAGGGAGGGCTTCTTTGCTGTGACCTGGTCATTTTTTTCTCAGATTCCTGAGAATCTGAGCAGCGGAGGAAAGCAGGGTGGGAGGGGGGGAGTGAAGTGGAAATAGGGTTAATTTATATACATATGAGATTGCTCAAATCCTTTTTAGAATATTGGATATGTAAATATATATATATTTTAATGTTTTTATCATTTTTGAGAGAACATGGGTGTGGGAGGGGCAGAAAGAGAGGGGAAGAGAAGATCTGAAGCAGGCTCTGTGCTGACAGCAGTGAGGGGGCTTGAACTCATGAACTGTGAGATCATGACCTGAGCTGACTGAGCCAGCCACTGACTGAGCCATCCAGGCACGTGGGATATATTTCTGGTGTAGAGTTTACTTTTATAGAAGGGAGGCAATATAAAAATGAAAAGAGAATGAACAAAATATACCACTTCAAAACATGCCTCTTTGGCATATTGCTTATATGACTGTTTCTGAGAGGCTGCAGACACAGGAAACACACAGACACTGACACATCTCTATTTGCAGGGGAGTCTCCTTCTCTGTGCAAAGAAGGAGGAGGATGACCAAATCTCTAGGACCTCTAATCAGCGGAATCAGGCAATGACTTAACTCTGCACAGTAACCATACCTTTGTTCGCTGTGCTTTACTTGAAAACTTCCCATAACTGGCCTCCCCATCTTTCTTTTGTCTTTAGCTGGAGGCATTTAATTATGGCGAGTTAGTCGGTTTTACTGGGTATCTCCCATGTAAACAGAAGGTACACATGTAACTAAATTGCTTGCTTTTCTTTTGTCAATTTTTTATTACGGAGGGGAGGGGAGGGGTTAGGGTGGGGTCTTAGCCACAAACCTAGAATGTTAGATGGGAAAAATTTCCCCTCCCTTATAGCAGGAGCAATGGAAGGAAGAAGACCATGAAGATATTTTTATATATTTTGGAAAATAACAAGTTAATTAGGAACTAGATTAAAAAGGTTGAACTTAAAGAAAATGGAAGTCTGAGCTAAACTGATGGAGGTTAGATGATATTTTGGGGATGTGAGGGTAAAAGCCTGGATGCACCTTGATGATAATCCATACAGGGTTCTAAGTTTTTCCCATCTTGGAAAAGCCGTATCTCACTCCCCTGGTAACATCTTACATTTATAAAATGGTTTCCATTTATCAAGTACTTGTTAAGCAGAAAGTAATGTTTCTTAGATGTGCAGGGCAAGTTCATTGCCCCTATCTGGTAGCTCCCCTTGGTTTCACAGAACTGGGTGAAGGGAGGTACAATTGGCAAACACTGTGAGACACAGGTTTTCCGACTTTGGCTCAGCGTTCTCGCCCAGAGAAGTCGGGACTTCAACATTTTCCACCTGCAGAAACAATAGTCACTGTTTATTCTTTAATGTGCAGCTCTGAGTTCCCTCTGCTGGAGGCCAGAAAGTATGTTTATACTTCTGTAAGTTAGAAGGTCAGGTTTCAGAGGGCACAGGGGATAGTTGTGAATTTTGGTATATAAAGAGTTGCAACAATCACCCCTTCTCTTCTCTGGAGATGATTGTAATTCTCATCAATAGCTCAAAACATAATGCCTCCACCAGCATCTCTGTTATCTATTAGACTGGATTTTAAGCACTATCTGCTCCTTTTTTAAAATGGCTTGTGGTCTATGGCTAAAACAAGGAGGAGAATTCAGGGCTCTTGGGTTAGAGTGGAAAAAGGAAGAAAATCACGCATCCTACATGGTTTTGATGGTAGCGATTCTGCTTCCTATGACAAGCAGAATTTTTCCATTCCACAATATATAGTATACAGTAAGTCATTTAATTTTTATAGAACTTGGCAGCTCTAGTTTCTCCACTTTTTCAACTAAGGAAACCAAGTCTCAGAGAAACAATATTAACTTGACCAAGAGCACATAATCTGAGCAAAGAAGAGCTAGGCTTTAAACCTCAGTCCAAGGACACCAAAGGTCCTATTCCTTACCCTCGCATACTTCTGCCAGTGTAGAATACATCAGCCATTAGCACCCCACTCCCAGCTGCAGGGATTCACAAACGGGAAGGGAGTGTCACAAGGTCTCCTGCTCTGATAATTGCTCCTGAGTAGTTACCAGTCCTCTCCACCCCACTTGGGTTGTTTTGTTTTGTTTGGAGAGGGGGAGGAGGTCCTGTCTGTCTGCCAACTTCTTTATTCCTCAGAGCTGATAGATCTTGGGATTCCAGTTTAAACTTCAGTTTGGAGAAACGTGAGCCCAGTGAAGCATGTCATGGCCACGTCAGGGTGGGTTTTTTCATTCTTTCGTTTTCTTTCTTTTTTTCCCTCAGCCAAGCAGAGTTGAATGGACGGGCTCTTGGCAACCTCATCATATCTATTATGTTGTGATCATCATTCAAACAAATGGTATTCACTAGGGTCCAAGTCCAAGGGACGGAACACAGAGAAGGCTTTTTATCAGTCAGCTGGACTGCTCTTCTCTTTTCATGAGTCTTTTGTGTTCTCTAAGGATCCTTCAAGTGTGGAGCAGTTCACAAAGGAACGAGATGGACGCAGCTTTCGTCTGGGGTGGGACATCCAATCAGTCCCCTTTGCCCTTTTGCAGATGTCTTGATCCTGGTGATGATTTTCTGCCTCTATTCAAATAAAAAAGTGGGGTTGAAACCTCCAACACACTTTTCTTATACTCGGGGCCGAAGAAATGGAGAGTCATATGAAGGTTTTTTACAAGCTCAGGTTTGATAAAGTGTCAAGGAGGTACGTCCGTGTAGGTGCTCAGACTTACACAGCAGAGAAGAAATAGGTGCTGAAAATGCTGACTATGTTGACGGTGTGCCTTGGTTGCAAGAATTATCCAAGCGATCTTGAAAAATGCCTTAACGTAGCAAGACTTAGATCCTTTGTCCATAAATGGGGACAATAATTATAGTAATTTCGTTGCATTGACTAGAGGATTAAATGAAATACTGTACGTAGCTTGCTTATTGGCATATTTTGAGCTTTTATTAAACTCTCACTTTTATAATTACAGCTGAAGATAGATAGATGGAGGGAGGTGGGCCTGGATCTCAGAAAGGGAAAAATTATAGAATATTTCAGTTCCAAGTCCAGGGAATTGGACTTGGTTTTGGAGAATAAAGACACCTGCAATTTATCTTTTAACTCTAGGTGCAAAGTTAGTAAGAATTTTACTAATCTGAAAGGTTTCAGGAAAACTACACTGGTTTACACACTGATGCTTGAGCATAGATTCCCAAGCCACATACCCACAAAATAATAGTATAGGGTTTTTAAAAATGATCTCTCTGAATCCTGTAAAAAAGGGGGGGGGCTTTTTCACTGAACATATTTGAAAAACTGAGCATATTTGGCAATTCCAAATGAACAGTAAGATAGAGGCTCTGAGCAGGCATATATAAAAATAACATAATCCAGCATTAACCAAATAAATTTGAATATGAAGTGTTTGTTGTTGTTTGGAGTCAGGAAGCAGAAGGGTGCACATACTGAAACCCTGAAGAACGGAGGTGTGGGGGATATGCATTTGGGAGCTCTGCTCTGGGTTATTCCCAAGAATGGAGTTGGCTGGAAGCTGGTTCACCCACATTTGTGCCGTGAGAGCAAGTGTTTGCATGCAGGGCATCTGGTCCATCAAAAAATGTTCTTTGCAACAAGTATGATGACACCAGGCATTGCTTTAAAGTGGAGGATATTAAGGCAGTAATTCTGAACACTTAGGAGCTAAGTCTTAACAGGTAAAACCAGCAGGGGGTAAATACTTTATCATGATATCGGGATGTTGCAGTAAAGTATGGCTTTTAATTAGTGGTATTTCCAAGATATTTTCATTCTCAATTTGTTTCTAAAAACATATTAAATCTTTACTCACTTCAACTCTTTCCGACTGCAGTATACAGAGTGTATGAAAGTTCGGGGCATTGCGTAGAACTAAGAATGTCGTGGAGTATGCCTTAGGGGGAAAGAAGGAGGGGCAAGGAAGGAAGCCAGAAAGGGAAAATGATGAAGCTATGGTCTCTCAAGTATACATTTATACATTTCAAATGTATATATATCTGAGAGAATATATATTTATGAATATATATATGTATACACACACACACACACACACACACATGCACAATATATATAGATTAAAATATTATCCTTACAGGACATCTAGGTGGCTAAGTTGGTTAAGCGTCTGGCCTCAGGTAAGGTCATGATCTCACAGTTGGTGAGTTCGAGCCCCAAATCAGGCTCTCTGCCGTCAGCACAGAGCCTGCTTCGGATCCTCTGTCTCCCTTTCTCTTTGTCCCTCCCCTGCTTGCACGTGTGCACGTGTTCTCTCTCTCTCTCTCTCTCTCAAATAAACATTTAAAAAATATATCATCCTTATAACAAAGCAGTAGCCATACTTTGAGATTTATCTAAACATGTAATTTGGGTTTTGGGGGAGTGGCAAAACTCTAAAGAGAGATGAAATTTCAATTTTTAAAACATATTTATAGTTATATAACTGTGGATTAAAATTTGCTCTGAAAAGCTCTCATGAATTATTTAGCATCTTGTAGGGTCCTGGCACTATATCATGGGAACTTCCCAAATATGAAATCTTTTGGGTCTGAGCCCACCCAGTCAGTCTAATGTACTGGGCCTTGGGAAATCTCTTTATAGGTTTCTCAGTTTCTTCATCTGTAAATAAAAATAACTGTTTCTGGGTTTTTGTGAAACAAAATAATACATTGCAGTCATTCCCAAATAACCTGTCCGTACCCCGGGGTTAGTGCCGTAACAAAGCTTTCATGAGTATGTAGCAAAAATACGAAAAATAAGACCAGAATCATCAACCTCTGCACAATTTTAAGTTTTAAATTGAGATAGATTCTTTTTACTCTTTGGCTTAAAATCTTTTGACTTTACAATTACTTTTTGGAGGTTTCTCCCTATTTTCTCCTCTCTTTTATTAGGAGGTAAAATCTCGAAGTCCCAGAGCTAGTACAGGAATGACATAGCAACACCGGGCCCAGCACAGATAGGAGTCGGTGTGCCTATGACTTTTGCTTTCTGTGGGAAGTTATCCCTCTGTCTAGCAAGAGAGAGAGAGAGAGAGACAGACAGACAGACAGACAGACAGAGAGGCTCTTCAGATAGAAGTATTTTTGGATTAGTCCCTCTCAAAAACAGTGTTTTGAGCGGCTGCCTTAATGAGTTATTGGTGCCTATAGAAGCAAATAAAGTAGACTGCACACAAGGTGTGGCCTCATTAGCACCAAACTACAGAACAGCCAGCAGAACTGGAAGCGAGCCATTGGGTTTTTTCTTTTCCAAACGTCTCCGGCTGCATCACACAGCCGAATACTACTGATCTCCTGTTAGTCACTGTTTGGCATTTTCTGTGTCTCTTCTGTCCCCTATTCATGTTAATTTCTACAGGCTTATTCCTTAATTCCGTTAACAGACATTCACTGGGGTCCTTTGTTAATCAGGTATCATGCTGCATATTTTAAATGCTTCATTATCTCATTTAACTCTCACACCACTTTAGTGAAACAGGCATGATCTTCATCCTCAATATTCACAAATCAGGAAATGAAAATCAGATGGCTATGTGCCATGCAAACTCCATTCAGCAAGAGAGTCACTTAGCTGGGTTCCAGCCCAGGCATCTCATGGTCACAACATGGACCAGGGAAGTGGAAGTGCGAGCTCTTCAGGACAGTATGGAGACCATACGGTGGCAACGTTAGTCCAGCTTCTCCAAGGATTTTGGAAATATATAGACCTGACATTGCTTTTAGTGTGTTTGAAAAGTTGGGACAGTAATTAGGCCTAACTTTTATGGCCGTTGTCATGATTACATTAGCTATTGTATATAAATTCCTGGAGCATAGTAAGGTTTTGTGAAAACCTACACTAATAATGTTACCATTAGTAATCGGACTCTGTCGTGTGTTGTAGGAGTCTTTCTGGGAAATGAGAAAATACATAGACAATGTGAAGTAAAGCGGAAAGTTTGGGTGGTGGGTTCAAAGTTGTGTAGAAGGCTTGAAGGATTATAATCAGAGGTGAAAAGATGATGTTAAGCGGGTTCCAATACGGTCAGTGAGGGCTTCTTCCTTGAGTCAGTCTTGGCCCGGTGGGCCCTCAGGCCTTAGAGATACAGTACTAGTTGTGTCTGGCAGCCTTGTTTGCGGAGCTCTGCCCTACCCCTGCAGGGGAGGGAATCGACCAATGAGAGATGAGGTTCTCGTAGCTGAGACCCTGTGAAAGTGGTCTGTGTGGATGAAAAGCTGAGCCAGGCCCGAGGGGGAACCCTCCACCCTGGCTATCAGGTTTGTGTTGAGAAGTGCAGTCAGTCTCTGATTACCTTGGCTACAGACCCTTTCTCACAATGGTCCAGGGACCGAAAGATTAGGACTCTTCTGGCCGCTGCTGGCAGGTTCTGAACCACAAGTTTTGAATTGACTCCAAGACTGGGAATCAGCTTCCCAAAGGAGTGTACGAGGAGGGGATTTCACACGGCAAGAATCTTGAAAGGAGGAAATTGCTGTGGAAGGAAATGAGATCATGGGTCCTGCAGCCCGTTGCTTCCTCCAGACTAGGGGACTGGAGCCACGACTTAGGTATCTTTGGAAACTAAAATCCACTATTATGATGAGTATTTAGAGGCTGGCAAAATTTAAGAAGCATGTCATGTCTGTCATATATTTGGACACATTTTTTTAAACTTTATTTTGAGAGAGAGAGAGGGGGAGAGAAGGAGGGGCAGGAAGACGGAATCCAAAGCAGGCTCCACGCTGGCAGCACGGAACCTGATGTGGGGCTCGATCCCACCAACTGTGAGATCATTACCTGAGCTGAAAACCATGAATCAGAAGCTTAATGGACTGAGCCACCCAGGCGCCCCTGCACATATTTTCAATGTAGACAAGGCATCTAAGCTCCTATAACTTCTTCAGAGGATGACTCATTTCTCTGGACTCTTATCTGGGGTGTTGTTATCTGAGAGGAGTGAGGAGAAATGTGCTTACTTTTAATGAATTTTCTTGTATTTCGTGTACATTTATATTTATATCCCAAATAAAATGTTAATTTTAAGTTATTGAGTATCCACTGGCTGCATTCTCATGGATAAATATATGTATTTATGGCAATGGATTTATGTATATTGCCATATATATGCGTATAAATGCATACGTACATGCATGCATTCATATATTTAACCTCTTACTTTAGAATAATTATAGATGCACAGAAAGTTACAGAGATAGTACAGAGAGGTTCCTGAGTACACTTCATCTAGTTCTTTCCAATGAGTACACCTTGTATAACGGTAGCATAATATCAAAATCACAGAAACGGCCTTGGTACAAGGTACGGTTCCACGTAATATGTTGTATGTGTAGGTTGGTGTAAGGAGTCATTGCTCAAGATACAGAATTGTCTCATCACCACACATCTTCATGCTAGGACTTCATGCTTATTCTCACCCCTATCCACTCACCATCGCTAATCCCTGCGACCACTAACTCGTTCCCCATCTCCACAATTTTGACATTCTGAGAATGTTATATAAATAGACTCATATTGTAGGTGACCTTTTGAGATTGGCATTTTTCACTCAGCATATGCGCTTGATATCTATCTACCCATATCAGTAACCCACTAGTGTTTATGGCGAGTAATATGGTTGTACTACAGTTTGCTTAGGCAAATTGTCCTTTTGAAAGGATTTTCAATTTACGAAAATTACAAATAAAGCTTCTATGAACAATAATGTACAGGATTGATTTGGATATAAGTTTTTATTTCTCTGGGATAAATGCCCAACGAGGGTGGTTGTTGGGTTGCATGGCAAGGGCATGGATAGCTTTCTTTTAAGAAAGCACCAAACTCTTTTCCAGAATGGCTCCACCACCTCACATTCCTCCTAGCACTAGATGAAAGAGCCTATGTCTCCATATCCTTACAGTATTTGGTTTTGTCACTATTTTTCATTTTAACTGTTCTAATAGGTATGGAGTTACATCATAGTCTTAATTTGTATTCCCACCAGCTATACTGCAACATTTACATAGCCTTATTGAGATATAATTCACATACCATATGATTCACACTGTTAAAGGGTACAAGTCAATGGCTCCTAGTTTATTCACAGAGTACTGTATCCTGCACTGTAATAATTTTAGAATATTTTTATTATTCCAAAGAAACTCTTTGCTTCTCAACCATTCACCCTCCAAACTTGCATTCCACCCTCAGCCCTAGGTAACCACTAACTGATTTATCATCTCTAAAGATTTGCATATTCTGGACTTCTTATTTAAATGGGGTCATACAATTTTTGGTCCTTTGTGATGGGCTTCTTTCATTTAGCTTACTGTTTAAGGTCCATCCATGTTGTAGCACGTGTTACTACTTCATTATTGCCAAATAGTATTCTGATATATGGTTATACCACTTTTATTTATCCATTCATCAGTTGATAGATATTTGGGTGGATAGCCACTTTTTTGGCTATTATTTATAATGCTACTATGAATATTCATATGAACATTTTTATGTGAACCGATTCACATAAATGTTACCGATTCTCTTGAGTATACACCAAGGGGTATTAGGTTACATGATAACTATATATTTAACCATTTGAGGAATTGCAGACTTTTCCAAAATGGCTGTACCAATTTACACTCCCACCAGTATTGTATAAAAGCTCCAGTTTCGGGCGCTTGGGTGGCTCAGTTGGTTAAGCATTTGACTTCGGCTCAGGTCATGATCTCACCGCTTGTGAGTTCGAGCCCCACCTTGGGCTCTGTGCTGACAGCTCAGAGCCTGGAGCATGCTTTGGATTCTATGTTTCCCTCTCTCTGCCCCTCCCCTGCTCACTCTCTGTCTCTCAGATATAAATAAACATAAAAAACAAACAAACCCCTCCAGTTTCTTCATGTTGTGCAAACAGTTTTTTGGTTTTTTTTTTTATTAGAGTCATCCTACCAGGTGTAAAGTGGTAACCCGTTGTGATTTTTATTCCCCTGATGTCTAATGATGGTGAGCATCTTTTTGTGTTTTACTGGTCATTTATGAATCTTTTTTAATAAACTATTTAAATCTTTTGCTCACTTTCTAATAGAGTTATTTTTTATTACTGAGTTGAAAGTTTCCTTTATAATGTTTCAGATATATCTCCCTTATCTAATATATGATTTTCCAAATTTTCTTTTATTCTATGGGTTATCTCTTCTTCACTTTCTTGGGAGTGTCTTTTGAGGCAAAAAAGTTTTGAATTTCGATCATCTTCAGTTTAACTATTTTTTCTCTTGCTTATGCTTTCAGTGCAAAATCCCTATCAGTGCCATATTTTGGTGCCTAATCCAAGCGTTTGAAGATATACACCTTCCTTCTAAGAGTTTCACAGTTTTAGCTCTTACATTTAGGTCTATGATACATTTTGAATTAGTTTTTGTTTACGGTATGAGGTAGGAGTCCAAATTCATTCTTTTACATACTGATATCCAGTTCTTTTAGGACCGTCTATTAGAAAGACCATTTCCCCTCTATTGAATTGTTCTGGCACTCTTATCAAAAGTGAATTGACGGGATGCTGTATTTTTTAGAGTTACTTTTTTCTATCCCAAGCCTCCAGTTCCTGAGGACTAAGTGATTTAAGCTTCCAAAGGATGAACTAATGCTTGATCTAAAGCTCCAGGAGCAACAACTTTCAAAGCTGTCAAGAGTCACTCATCCTTTAGCTTAAATGAGATCCTGACACTTTTTAGAGAGCAACTTCAGATACGGATGAGAGAAAACAGAGTCCAGTGGCTTTGGGTCACTGGAGGGGAAAAGGGGAAGACAACCAAGAGGCAACACAAAACAATCCCAAAGGTCAACTTCCTTCTTTTCAGTTTTACTTTAATTAGTTTTGGGTTTTGATTGTTTGTTTGGTCTCCCTCTGTTCTCCACTGTGTGTAATATAGCCTCACTCTGGTTAAAAATGCAGGGTTTTGCGTCAGACAAATGTGGGCTCAAATCTCAGATCCTTTGTTATTTTGCTATTTCCTTTGTTACTTCTTATTTGTTTGAGCTCTTTGACTTCAGTTTCTTCATTAGAAAATTGGGAAAATAGGGGCGCCTGGGTGGCTCAGTCGGCTAAGCGTCCGGCTTCACCTCAGGTCATGATCGCGCCATTCCTTAGTTCAAGCCCTGCATTGGGCTCTGTGCTGACAGCTCAGAGCCTGAAGCCTGTTTGGAAATCTGTGTCTGTCCCTCTCTCTGCCTCTCCCCCACTCAGGCTCTGTCTCTCACTCTCAAAAATAAATAAACATTAAAAAAGAAAGAAAATTGGGAGAATAATCACATCTATCTCAAAAGATCAGTGAGCATTAGAGAATACAAATAAATACATAGCACAGTGCCATGACATCTTTAAAATATTATCTATTATTATTATTATTTTCCCTATCCAAAATAAAACTTATTTGTCCCCTGTTCCATTACCTTGGATCCTGCCCCATAAGATAGGATAACCTACTAGTATGATTTTTAAAAAAATTCTGCTGACCTCTTAGTAAATTTGAAATATTTTTCTTTTGGGGGAGATGACAAGATTTCAATTTACCTCATGCTTTAATTTCTTTATATATTACAAGCTATATTAAATTACATTTACAATTTGGGACTTTTAAGGTCCTTAAGTCATACTAAGCCTCTATTAACATGTGATAGAAAGGGTAAAAGTCCAGAAATCTATAAAACTCTATGGTCGTTCCACTTACTCCTACAATCATAGGCAAGTAATTTACCTTGTTGGGGCACCTCTTTCTCTGTCCTTCCCTTGACTCATTCTGTCTCTCTCAAAATAAATAAACAAACTTAAAAAAAAAAAGGCTCACTGTCACTACTTGTAAAATGGGGGTAAAAGATCAGCCTGGAGTATTGTACGGAGCTGCTATGACATTCAAAGGAGATAACAAGTGTACAGAGCTTTTAAAATGAAGTTTGTCCATCTCTCAGATTATTTTATTATTTCCTTGAAATATGGAGCAAAGTGAATTCTGTGATAAAACACCAATATTAAATGTTTTTGTTATTCTTCATTAATATTATACTACAGTGCTGGTAGCCTTAAGAGATATAAAATGGGGGCACCTGAGTGGCTCAGTCAGTTAAGTGTCTGACTTCAGCTCAGGTCATGATCTCGTGGTTTGTGGGTTCGAGCCCTGCATCAGGTTCTGTGCTGACAGCTCAGAACCTGGAGCCTGTTTCAGATTCTGTGCCTCCCTCTCTCTCTGACCCTTCCCTCACTTGTATTCTGTCTCTGTCTCAAAAAAAATTTTTTTTAAAAATAAAAAAAGATAAAAAATGGACAGTACAATTAAAAGTTTTAGGAAGAGTCAAATTTAGAAAAAAAATGGTTCTGTCAGTCAAAAGTCTAAGATGAAAAAAAACATTCTAAGATGTTTTGACAAGTTAATGCTCATGGTTTTCTGAATTCTTCTCTGAAACCTTAGTGGGCTGGCTCTCTTAAAACTTCCTTTTTTACTGTTATTATCTTTGAAAAAGGAATAAGAACTCAAGTTATAATTTTAGGGGCCTTAATTTTAAGGCCAAAGAAATGGTCTCACAGACTCTGGTCATTTAAGGAATCTGATATTCCGTGTGTGTGTGTGTGTGTGTGTGTGTTCACAATAAATTTATTTCAAATTCACTAATTTTTTAAATTTGGTTTTTAAATTTCAGTATAATTAATGTTCAGTGTCTTATTAGTTTTTGGTGTACAATACATAATTCCATACACTACTCAGTGCTCCTTGTGATAATTCAAGTCCATTGATTCTTATTAACATCAGGTTCTTTTGTTAAATTCAAGTATAATTATTTAGAGATATTTAAAAATAGGATCTACAGAACTCCATTTCCCTAAAAGTAGCCTCAATTTTTCCCCATCCACCTGTATATTTACACAAAAAAAGATGTCCTTGGAAGATGTCCCTGAATTGATGATGATGATTTCTACGTGATTCTATTTGCAGGTAAATTTCACTGTCCTCTATTTTCCTATATTGTTTGAGGGTTTTCCCCTCAACTAAAAAATAAATTATAAACTCAAAGCTGGAAAATTGGTACAGAGTCCCATCTAACTTCTCCCTATGGTAACGACTTACATAACCATAGTACGATGATGGCAAAACCAGGAAATTACCACTGGGATCATACAAACTCCAGGCTTGACTCAGATGTCAACAGTTTTTACATGTAGTGATTTGTGGTGACTGTCCATCTTGACTCTGTTTATTCCCCACCGAGCACTGCCATTATGGGTGGGGTGGGGTCCATAGCACACTGCACTTCATAGGGATAAACACATACCTACTTTGAAAAATCACATCACTTATCACTCATATGGCAGGAAGTTATCTTAAATTACTGGTAATGATGTGCTTGAGTTGGCTCGTATCAGCCCTGAAGGCCGATTGTTAAATATTCTGGAATTTATCACTGGTGGCTTGAAATCAGCCATGGTTAGAAATGTTTATCTTAGAGAAATCTGCAGAGGATAAATCAAGGCTTCCTCTCTCCCGAGAGCCTGCTTGCCAGCACACCATTGATTGCAAGGCATTTACTGTTTGTCTTGGCTAATCCTAAATCCCCATATACCTCCTCTCATCTGGGTCTCCCTGTAAAACCTTATTTCCTCTTAGGACATTTCCTGATGGTTTCTTCACCCCTCAGGGTTGTAAAACAGGGCAGCTAGATAGATAATCCAGTAAAAAGGTTCTCTGTTTTACTTTAACATATGGCCTTTCTGGGGAACTCACTTCCATTATGCCCAGAGACTTTCTCGAATATGTATTTGTTCTTTTGTTTTTGTTTTTTTTAATGTTTTTTTAATTTATTTTTGAGAGACAGGACAAGAGGGGGAGGGTCAGAGAGAGAGGGAGATACAGAACACAAAGCAGGCTCCAGGCTCTGAGCTAGCCATTAGCACAGAGCCTGACGTGGGGCTCAAACCCACAAACTGTGAGATGATGACCTGAGCTGAAGCTGGACGCTTAACTGACTGAGCCACCCAGGCACTCCTGTATTTGTTTTTAACTCCGGGAGAAGGTTTGAGGGCATGTGAGAGACAGACAGCAGACAAGGTGTTGAGGGTAGAAGGAGAAATGGGTGGGCAGCCGAGGTTCACCCACACTCAGGGTCAGCCCGGACTTCACCCCCTCCTCCAGTCCCACCCTTTCCTCCCTGGAGCAGCAGGGCGTCACTGGGCCCTCACAGTTAAGGGACAGGATGGGAAAGGAGGGGAGAACCTGGTTTTCTACTTCAAAAGAGGTCCAAAGCCAAAGAGATTCTTTGCAGATAGCAGTGTGAATACACAAGCTTTACTACGGTGAAGAGCCAATATCCTTTCATCTTTAGTTAACAGGCTGGCTATGTTTCCTCTGAACTCTCAGGGCTGTTAAAGAAGAAGAATTCAACTGAGTAAATTTGAAGATCTAATTGGTTTTATAAAGCGATTCATGAATCAGGCACCATCCCACCTCCCAAGTAGAAGAGAGTTTTGAAAAGTTATATGAGATGGAAGGAAGGAATGAAAAGTTGTATGAAAAGAAAGGGTGGGGCAAGGAAGTTACTGGCAACCGGAAAGGAGGACTGTTGCCGGCAAAGTCACTTTCCCTTCAGGGGACAGCAGAGGGTCTGATCACGCAGATGACTTCATCTTCCTTTGAAGATGCTGGCGCTGACCAGAAAACTCATGACTGATGAGCTAAGATGACACCTCTCCGGGCGGTTGAAACCATCGTTAGGTTAGGTATTAAGCCCCAGGTTGGTGACATGGCCTAGTGTAAGTGACTCTATCTTGGGTCTGTGGTTTCCTTTTTAGCAGTACATTATTATACACACACACACACACGTAAAAACAAAAATATAACTTTTCTATTTTGTATTCTCCCCTGGTCTACATGTGCTGCTCATGTAACAGACATGTGTAGAAAGGCCGGGAGAGGGGAGCAAAATTTGCCACCTCAGATGTGTCTCTTTGGCATGTGGATTATTTGGGGCTGATTATTTTAAAGAAACAGAAGATTTAGGAAGAAACTTTGACCTTCCCCCTAACTACCCAAGAGAGTTTAGGTAGAGTTCCTGCTTCAAAGGGCTATAAGTCCAGTACAGTATGAACTAGGTGTGGTAGACAGGGAGGAACTTGGCAAAGTATGTTAAAATTTCTGTCTACGTTCAACTGTTTCTATATGGCCCAGAAAATATTCGTTTACTGAACCTTTATGCTTTTTCATCTTTCTGTGAACAGTCTTCCTTCCCAATGAAATCCCAGACCTCCACCCTCTTTTCCTTAGCTCTGGATGGCATGTAAGCCTCCACTGTCAGTGCATGTGGGCCTCATATTCTTGGGATGCCCCTCTGAGTAATTAAATTTGCTTTCCTCCAGTTAATCTGTCTCATTTCAATTTAATTCTTAGACCAGCCAAAAGAATCTTGGAGCATAGAGGACCAGTTTTCCTCTCCAACATGTTTTATGGATTGCTTAAGCCAGGCACTTTGCGGGAGTTTTAAATATTCTCTCACTTCAAAGATCTAATAACTGTTTGGAGACGCAAAGCACACCGGCAGCACAGTTCAGTGCCATGAGCACAAACTTCAGAGGTAGGTCTGAGTTCAAATTCTGCCTCGGCCAGTTATTAACTGACACTAACAATTAGGTGTCAGTTTCTTCATTAGTAAATGCAAAGTTGAGAGCATGTGTGTGAGTAAGTGAGACCCTACTTTATAGGGAGCATTTTTTGAACAGTTACCATGTGGCAGTGTATGACTCGGCTGTTGACAGAACGAATAAATAACAGAGCCTAGACATGGCTCAGATAATCTGCCAGGTACCCCATGCACGGGACATTTTATGTAGCTTACTAATGTTTTAGGTTACTTTGTTTTAATTTCACCCTTATTATGACCCTGCCATCTAAGTTGTATTATTTCCATTTTAAGAATGAGAAAATTGAGCCTCCGAAGCATTCATTAACTTAAGGTCATAGAGCTAATGGGGAAAAGAGGAGTCACAAGACCGCTCTAGAAGCCATATAGCATATGAAAAAAATGCAGAAAATTTCTGACATATTTGGGGCTCAGTCATTGTATACTGTTATTCATTTAATATATAATTAATTACATGTTAGTTATATTGATGATTATATGAATATAATTATATAGATTTATATAAAGTATTGTACAGTGCCTTAATTACATGAATTAATTATATACATATTTAGGGGAAAGTTCACCACACTTGGAATCAGATTATCCGAGCCATGTCTAGGCTCTGTTATTTATTCGTTCTGCCAACAGCCGAGTCATACACTGCCACATGGTAACTGTTCAAAAAATGTTGAAAAATGAAGGAATTAAAAAAAGAATGAGCAGAGCTTGTGACCCTTGATCTCGAGATTGTCAGTTCAAGTCTCATGCTGGATATAGAAATTACCTAAATAAATAAATGTTTAAGATCTCTTCTAGATCTGAAAAAGCAACTGTTCTTGTGGCACCGGGGTGGCTCAGTCAGTTAAACATTCGAATCTTGGTTTAGGCCCAGGTCATGATCTCACGGTGTGAGCCTGCTCAGGCTTTGTGCTGGTAATGCAGAGGCTGCCTGGGATTCTCTCTCTCTCTACTCCCTCTGCACACTCTCTCTCTCAAAATAAATAAACAAACAAACAAAAAAAGAAGAATGCAACTGTCCTTATGTACACAAAGAAAAATTGTCAGCGATACCGGAGCTCCAGATGCACCAGACCACAGAAGGTCCCAATAGTGCCTCTCTGTGGTGACAAAGGGGTACTGCAAGGTCATTGCACAGGCTTCCCAGCAGTGTCTGATCCTTCTTCACACAGGGCCAGAGATTTGCCCAGCTCCTTGTGTGCTCCCCTTCTACGGCCTACTAACCCTTGCCTAAGCAGGAAAACTTCCGCTTGCTCCTCTACATAAATCACTGTTTATTCACTTAATATTGCAATATTCTGGCTGCATGTTTTTCTTGAGTGGCAGGAGCCAGGGAAGGATTGTGACGGCAGGGATGTCTTACCACTGTTCTTTCCTACTCTGTGCTCTTGTATCAGCCTGTGTGCTTTTTCCTTTTATGCTAACAAATGAACTTCAAACGACAAATAATAAAAATCTGATTTATGGAGCCTGCCAGTGACTGAGCCCTCAAATACCAATCATTAGTACATCGATACTTTCTGTCCTAATCTTGCTACATGTCTCATTTAATTCTGACAAGAGGGGCACCTGGGTGGCTCAGTCAGTTAAGCGTCCCGTCCCACTTCGGCTCAGGTCATGATCTCATGGTTCATGGGTTCGAGCCCCACATCGGGCTCTGTGCTGACAGCTAGCTCAGAGCCTGTCGCCTGTCTTCGGATTCTGTGTCTCCCTCTCTCTCTGACCCTCCCCTGTTCATGCTGTCTCTCTCTCTCTCTCTCTAAAATAAATAAAAACAGTAAAAAAAAATTTAATTCTGACAAGAACTCAATAAGGGAAATGATTTCATTATCCCAATTAATAAAAAAAAAGGAAAGGAAGGCTTGGAATGATTCTGTTACTCACTGAATAACACACACCTAGTGGTAGAGATGGGACCGAGGCCTAGTCCGTCCATCTTCTATCTGTATAAAGCCTCTCATTGCGGGAAAGAAAAGAGAAATAGGTCAGAAAGAGAAAAGACCAACATGATTGGGTCTCTGCTTTACTTTCTTTAAAAAATTTTTTTTCTTGTTTAGTTTTGAGAAAGAGAGAGAGAAGAGAGAGAGAGAGAGAGAATGAGGAGGGGAAAGGCAGACAGAGGGGGACAGAATATCCAAAGTGGGCCCTGCACTGACAGCAGAGAGCCCGAAGTGGGGCTCCAGCTTACCAACCATGAGATCATGACCTGAGCTGAAGTAGGAGGCTCAACTGACTGAGCCACCCAGGTGCCCCTAATTTCATCAGTAAATAAAAGACAATTGGGGGCACCTGGGTGGCTCAGTCAGTAGACCCTCCGGCTTCGGCTCAGGTCATGATCTCATGGTTGGTAAATTGGAGCCCCGAGTCGGATTCTGTGCTGTCAGTGTGTGCAATACACTCTGGATCCTTGGTATCTCTCTGTCTCTGTCTCTGTCTCTCTCTCTCTAGTAAAAATAAGTAATAAATAAAGAAAAGAAAATTGAAGCTCCTGGCTCATTTTGAACTGTTTCCTAAAGCAGTCCCTATTTATGTAGGGAGACGCCCGTACAAAGCAATTTCACAACCACTTACAAAATGCTGTTTATGGTTAAGAGGGGCAGACTAGTGGAATAAAAACTTATTTAGCCAATGTTTTGTGCAAACAACAAGAAACTATTGCTGTTTTCATGCTTCTTGGGAGGTACTTGTTTTTTTAAGGACAAATCCCTAATTTTTTTCTCCAAAAGTTCCTTTAACAAACAATATGTTTTGGCAAAGATATTTAAAAGATAATTCTGCTATTTAAAAAAAAATTCAAGTGGATTCACATAGAGAAACTCTAGACACAATAACATACCTTTCCTTGTCTGCTCCCTGGGGAGGGCTTGCTTCAGAGGTGGAGAATCAGGGAGTGAATCTGATGAACTGCCCTGACCCCTTTTGTCTGGCGTCTGAGCGAGTTTGGAATATTTGGAGACTGTGTAATTGGTCGCTAAGTTTCTCTGAGCCTTTGTGTTTGCACATGAATTTGCTGCCTGGGTGAAGACAGCTCAGCTCCCTGAAATGAAGGACGGGCTGCAAACACCAGGGCGGTGAAAACCCTATCAGGAGAGTGGACGCGGCAGTGCTTCTGTTAGATTACTGCTTTCCGTGGGTGCGTGCGAGAGAAACTCGAAACCCAGGACGCAAAATACCCCGCAAAGTCTGCTGCAGATTTTCCTTGCGCGAACACTGTTTGCTGGGATTCTGGACAAATGCTCCCCTCCTGTGGTCAGATAGTAAAATACAGGGGGAGTTAAGGTGAAGTGAGCAGGGAATGTGGTTTTCTGTGTAGGTTTTCTGAAGAGTTATTATTATTTTTTAATGTTTACTTATTTATTTTGAGAGAGAGAGAGAATCTGCACTATCAGCATGGAACCTGATATGGAGCATCAACTCATTAATTGTGGGATCATGACCTGAGCTGAAACCAGGTGTCAGACGATTAAGATAAACTGATTGAGCCCACCAGGCCCCCCTGAAGAGGTTTTGTTTTATGGAATAAACCTCTCCTTCCAAACGGAAAAGAGGGAAAAAGAAAAAAATGGCAAAATGGAAAAAAGAAGAAAAACAAAAACCCAGAAACAACAACAAAATAACTTGGCAAAAAAGGCCATGGAGCCTTTTATCATCCAAACAAGAAACGATTCCTCCCTTCACATAAACAACAGAATAATTCAGTGAGACTTGGCTCTGTAGTAGGAACTCTGTCATATGCTCAGGACTGAAGACTGAAAAAGGCATAGACTATGCCCTCAAATAACTCAGATTAAATTGGGGGTATGGTGGGGCCAAACAGAGCAAGTAATGTACACGGTTAATGACAAGCTAGGGTCACACAAATGTTTCAGGAGAACTGAGGCTATTGTGTTCATCTCTTGAAGAAGATGACGGCTAAGCTGAGTCTTTAGGGACAGGATTTATCCAGGACACACACGGCCATGCTAAGGAGAGAATGTGAACCTTATTTTCTGGAGTTTGGCTAGATAAATCCGCAGCCTTGTGCTGTCCGCACTGTCTTACCCCAGGTCCCACCACTCCCAGGTTTATGTTATGTGTTTAGTTCAATAAGCATTTGAGAGTTAACCCAAGGTAGGCCTGGGAAACCAAGAAGGGATCTTATTTTTCGAAGTTTGTATATAGAGAGAGCACATGCGAACAGGGGAGGGCCAGAAAGGGAGGGAGAGACAGAATCCCAAGCAGGCTCCTCACTCTCAGTGCACAGCCCAATTCGGGGCCTGATCTCATGACCTGATCATGACCTGAGTCAAAATTAAGAGTCAGATATTTACCAATCGAGCCACCTAGGCACCGCCCAAGATGGAATTTTAAAGATGAGAACAACCTGGTATGATCTGCATATTAAATCAAACTGGAAACAGCCAGGAGATATATTCATTGTGTTTTTATTAGATAGTTTTAGCTCTATGCCCAACATGGGGCTTGAACTTCCCACCCCAGGAGCAAGAGTCTTGTGCTGCACTGACTGAGCCAACCAGGAGCCCCAGTAGGGTAGATTCAAAGAGGGCCTAAGTGGAAGAGTTTATTGAACCAGGGAGCTGCTGCAGGAGTTCAGCAGGGGCTCTTACCAGAGGTGGTGGAGCACAGCAGACAGGTGGAGAACTAAACACACCGGGACTCGGGGAAGGACTGGATGCCGAGGGGGAGGGAACGCTAGGCAAGAAGGAAGGGCGAGGACCCATGCTTTCCTCTAGTGTCGCCCACTGAGTTGGGGGAACAGGAGAAAGAGCAGTTCTGGAATGAAAAATTAGCTCAGGACACTTAGAGGTCTGTGGTATCCTCATGGCTTTTAGTCATCCTGGGCTGATTTCTGTTTCATTGTTTCTGGGCCTGATCTATCTTATTTTCCTAGAAGTTCATTGAGAGCAAGGACCATATCTTGTTTCAATACCCCTTAAAATGCCTTTTGAAGAGCACTCTTATCAAATTGTTAAAAATGTCACTCTCGGGGCACCTGGGTGGCTAGGTCGGTTAAGCGTCCGACTACAGCTCAGGTCATGATCTCGCGGTTTATGAGTTAAAGGCCCTCGTCAGGCTCTGTTTTGACACCTCAGAACCTTGAGCCTACTTCGGATTATCTTCCTCTCTCTGCCCCTCTCCTGCTCGTGCTCTGTCTTTGTCTGTCTGGCTCTCTCTAAAAAATAAATATGAAAAAAAATTTTTTAATGTCCTTTTCCGGGCAACTGTGTGGCTCAATTGGTTAAGTGTCCAACTCCTAATTCTGGCACAGGTCATGATCTCGATGGTTTGTGAGTTCAAGCTCTGCATCGGGCTTTGAGCTAACAGTGTGGAGCCTGTTTGGAATTCTTTCTCTCCCTGTCTTTCTGTCCCATACATGCATGCTCTTTCTCTCTCAAAAAGAACTTAAAAAAAAGTCATTGCCATAAAAATAAATGAACATATGTCTAAGTGTTACGTACTTCATTAATTAAAGAAACCACTCAGCATCACTCATCATCAGGGAAATACAAATTAAAACCACAATGAGATACCACCTCACACCTGTCAGAATGGCTAAAATTAACAACTCAGGAAACAACAGATGTTGGTGAAGATGTGGAAGAAGAGGAACTCTCTCGCACTGCTGGTTGGAATGCACACTGGTGCAGCCACTCTGGAAAACAGTATGGAGGTTCCTCAAAAAATTACAAATAGAACTACCCTATGACCCAGCAATTGCACTAATAGGTATTTACCAAAGGATACAGGAGTGATTCGAAGAGGCACATGCACCCCAATGTTAATAGCAGCGCTACCAACAAGAGCCAAAGTATGGAAAAAGCCCAGATGTCCATCAATGGATGAATGGATAAAGAAAATGTATATATATATATACACACACAGACACGATGGATTATTACTCAGTGATCAAAAAGAATGAAATCTTGCCATCTGCAACAATGTGGATAGAACTAGAGTGTATTAAGCTATGCAAAATAAGTCAGAGAAAGACAAATATCATATAACTTCACTCATATGAAGACTTTAAGGTACAAAGCAGATGAACATAAGAGAAGAGAAGCAAAAATAATAGAAAAACATGGAGGGGGACAAAACATAAGAGACTCTTAAATACAGACAACAAACTGAGAGTTGCTAGAGGGGTTGTGGGTCAGGGGAAGGGCTAACTGCTCAAGGGGCATAAAGGAGGACACTGGGATGAGCACTGGGTGTTATACGTAGGGGATGAATCACTGGATTCTACTCCCGAAATCATTATTGTACTGTATGCTAACTAACTTGGATGTAAATTTAAAAAGAAGAAAAAGAAAGGAAGGAAGAAAGGAAGGAAAGAAAGAAAGAAAAGGAAGTAAGGGAGACAGAGATAGAAACCAGCAGAACAACTCAGCTGGTTCACGAAAAGTTTGACAAATGGGAAAAGAGAGGCTGAATTGAAGGCAGTAGGTTGGAAACCAGACAGATTAATTTGTATACAGGACAAAAACCTAATCTTTGTGTTTTTCTTTTTCTATGAAGCAGAAATAAAAAAGATAGGTCACACCTTATCAACTTTCTCCAAGTTAGTCTGTAAGTATATGTGTGCATTCTCATCCATTGTTGCATTTCCCCTGGGGTCAAATAACCCTATTTTTTTTAGTTTACTTATCTTTGAGAGAGAGTGTGAGGAGGGGAGGGCAGAGAGCAAGGGGGACCGAGGATCCAGTGTCTGTGCTGACAGCAACAAGCCCAGTGGAGGGCTTGAACTCACTAACTATGAGATCATGACTTGAGCTGAAGTCGGACATGCAACTGACCTAGCCACTCAGGTGCCCCAAATAACTTTCTAGCTAGCATGTCAGAACCCCCCTAAGGTGAAATGATAAAGATACACACTCATCATTTTGTCTTATTCTTATTTAAGATATTTTTCTACATACTTTCCTATAGTAGCTCTCAGAACATTTAATGTGCATTTTAAAAGTTTTCCATTTATACCCTGTGCTGTATAAAAACAGACTTGGGGCAGTATAAATTAAAGGCTAAATTAAAGTAAATTAAAGGCAAAACAATAAAATCAATACGGTAAAAAAAATAGAATGAGTTGATATGATGCCGTAATTACATTTTAGATTTGTTCGTGCATTTCTAGGTAGTCCGGGCAAAATAACTTGCACAGTAAATTATCTCTCACTGCAAAGGAGTAAACATTCTGTTTCTCAGGTGGTTCTTAATTGGTTTTGCTTTTCCTCCTTCCCCTCAATTCTAAAAAAAAAGTGCCATATGGAGATTCAGATGGATGACATGCATGTAGTGGCCGTTGTTCTCAAAATTTTATAGTAACGACAGGCACAGATTACCAGTGACTGTTTGAGACAGAACCTTTTGATCAAAACCAGCGACTCCCTATTTATAAGTACATCTACATTCAAAAGAATGGATTCGTCAAAAGCAGAGTTTCATTTGGAGCATTTTCAGTGAGTAAAAAACCTGTCATAATTCAACCTGACATTCCATATGTCACTACAAAGTTGCTTAAATAAAAGAAGCATGCTTCATCAGCCATGTGTCACAGACGGTTAGCCATGAGGTAGGTAAGATTTGTCTACATACCTGCCCTTGTGTGACTGTACTTGCTCACCTGGAGGTAAGAGGCAGCGTCGTATCCTGAGAGGAAACCGGGAGTCCCTCCGTGTGTGTCTGTCTGGTAGGTGCTCACTCATCTCTCGGACATTGTGGTAGGAAGTGTCTCTGATCCCCTGCACCATCTCCAAAAGACAGTGCGGCACCCTCTTCGTGAGCTAGGAGAAGTCCGCTAGTTGCTGACATGATGGCATATTTGAGTTATGTATCAGAATGAAAATTCACCAAAACAGAGCTTTTCATTTATGAAATGAGATAGAATCCATAACAGTAACTGCCTATTTCATACTATAGTGATATGCTTGGTACCTTTCTCAAAGAAGTTCAGTCAGTTGTGATTCTTCATCAGACTTCATCAGATCACGTAGATTGTGGTGTCTTGAGGGTTGAAGCTGTGTTTTCATCTTCTCTGCTTTAAGGGTCTGACACGGCACACATGGTTCCTATAAAAGAGTCACAGAAGGTTGTAATGAACTGATGAGCAATGCTTTTTGCTGAAGCACTTAAGTCAACTGAAGTTTGTTGAAGTTAAAGATAAATTGGGTACACCTGAAAAAAGAACCTGTCTTGCCGTGGGCTTTGGAAGCCCAGCCCCGAATACCACGATTAGTTTTAGTGGTTCTTAACCATGGCCTACAAAATTGTACCTCATATTGTGCCATCTTGGTTCTTTGGCTTGTTTCCCACATTAAACACTAAGCTCTCTGAGGGTAGACCCATAAACACCGAGCCATAAGGATGGGTGCATAAGGGATGCTCACATTATATGTACTTGTTACCTAGCTACATCTAGTGACTCTGTACAATAGGGAACAATGGTGGGTGGGTAAAGGAAAAGAAATATCTGGAATAAGGATGGCAAATACCCAGTAAGATCTCTCCCAAATCACACTCAGAGCAGGCCTGCTGAATGATCATTGTTCTCTCCTTAGAAGTATAAATTCTGTATTGGATTCTTCACCACTGTGCCCCTAACAGGTGCAATAAAAAAATTCAGAGTGAGTAGATGAGAAGAAAATTGTCACTGTCATTTGATCACTGTCATTATACTGATAGCTCTGATTTGCTTGAGCCTGTTTTTCAAAAGTAGGTTAAGAGTACAGTTAAGCAAAACAAAACAGAAACAAAAACCTATGAACAATGAGAGATAAAGTTTTAAAAAATGCAGCTTGTTTTATTTTTATATAAACTAAAACACCAGAGCTCATTGATTCCTATATTAAATACATAAATTATAAAATAACCATTCATAAAACTTTACATACAATAAATTGATTCCCATCTCTATGGTAATACATACAGTACATGGACATGTTCAGTGTACTTCAGAGGGACCATCCTGGTGAAACTGAGTCAATGTATATTTCTCTCCCAGTAATAAACAAGCACTGAACCAATAGATGGAGTCATGCTAATGAGATGGAGATAAAGAACCCCAAATGAGGCAGCTGATTGGATGAAAGCTCTGAGAAATTGGTTGCCTGGCTACGTTAGTACAGTAGGCATCTGGGGAATCATGTATTCAAACACACTGGCTCTCTACTTGAGTCCCCATAGAATTGGATCTTGAAAGTTAAAATACACATCAAGCCTTGTTAGAATGAGATTTTTAGCTGGTAAAATGATGGGACTTTGGGGTAATATTAATACTGTAGATTGTACTGGACCTTCTGTTGCTCTTCCTAGAAAACCACTGGCATCACTACAAGGCTGATGTACAGGTCTGAGTAACTGGAAAACCAATCAGTAGTTCTTGCCTTAGTCAACAACAGGGAATCCTGGGAGTGAACAGAAAGTGGGGAAGAAGAGGCAAGGAAGGAGGAGAGCACAGACACCAGATGCTAACCCCAAATATGAGTTATCTAGCAGCATCAGAAAAACCTCTTCCTTCCGTCTTCAGTCCTAGGACAGAAGTACACATTTAGCAAGCGCTCACACCATCATAGTATGTACAGAATATATATGTGCATATATGTACATATTTATAAAAGTGTTTGGATTTTGATCTGTTTCATTGTAAGAAGTTACTATAGTTAATGGGGGAAATAGGCACATTTTGTGAGATGTCAATCAAAGGTAAGTGATTTCTGTTATTACTGAATGCTGAGGATTGCTTTGGGAAAACTGCATCACCCATACTTTAGCAAGTTTGTAGAGTCTTGATTGTAGACAAAGGTGGACTCAAAGTTGTTTATGTACACATCTTTTCCATCCTACAAAACTTTGATATAGCAAGGATGGAAATATAAACATGGATGCCAAGATCTCAATACAAAAACAGAAATACATAATTAGGAAACTTCACCCAATCAGTCACCTGCACTTCTGAGTACGAGACATTAGGTTGAATATAGCAAATTATAATCCTTCTATTTTTGTCACATTGTTCATGGAAGTAGATCTTTAGGAACCTGGTTAAACATTTGGCTTGGACTTTCAACAAGAAGTTTAGGAAGAACTGAACAAATTAAACGCAACGGAGGAATGTGAATCTGCCTTGCCCAGTACTGAAATGAAACTAGAGGGTCAACTCCAACCTTCTATTATGTCTGAATCCTCTTGCCAATACACCTAAAACTCAGTCTCAGAGTAATATACTATATAGAAGTGACAAGGCAGTTGAACAGAATGGAAGCTTTTGTCCTGTAAGACCTTGTGACCTACATTTTTTTTTTTCCCCTTTAGAAAGGAGAAGTCCATTTAAGGAAAGGCTGGGGCCCATCCTAAAAGCATTAACTCATGACATAAACAGTCATCTAGATTTGCTTTGATTACTGATCTCTGATGTTATATTGAGCTTTTTCAATATAGTAGATAAATGTGTGTATGTATATATACACCATACATATAGTTTATATATGTGTATATATGTACATACATAGTGCCGCTCTGACAGATCAAAAATGCATTTAGAAAATAAAATGTCTAAGCTGTCCATCTATTTTGATGTAACATAACACACATGATCCAATTATTGAAACATCAACATAAATTATAAATATTATGTTTACAGTTCCCATGAAAACCTAGGCAGTTTTTCAAAAACATTTCATTTTGAAACAACGAACTTACGAATTACATTGAAGACATTGAACATGTGAATCACACAGTGGGTTTACAGAAAAAGTTGACAATAAGTAGGCAAAAAGGAACAAGTTTATCAAAGATTTATTTTAAACAAAAATTTAGTTGAAAAAAATACTGTAGCAAAAATCATTTGGCAAAACTGTAAGTCTTCTATACTAGTGGACAATAAATGCCCCTTTTCTATTCTAGCGATGACTGATGAGCCCTCTGCATCATCTCTCTCCTGCTGAAGAAGCAGGGCACCTATGTCCACACTTGTTTGTGAAAGGCAGAAAATTCAAAGCAAACTTTAGTCTTCCACCTCTAAAACCTCACTATTGGCAATTATTTCCTTTATATGACATAGGTTAAAAGGGGTCTGACACTTATTTTCAGCACATTCTAGTGTTCCCCAAAATAAAATTTGGGTGGCAAAAATTTAAAAAAAAAGGGTACATAGTCCATTTAGTAATAGATGCTTTCTAGTATTATAGACAAATAGTTTTTTATCTTGTTTTTCTTTCCTCATGAGAATTTTCCTGCCTTTAATGTGCCAAAGTGGGGCTTTCATTTTATGCAAACTATTTTTTAATATTATAAGTGATGTTTATTTTCCAAGAGATGAATACTTTGTTAAGAAAGATCAGGTAAAGGAGCCCTGGAGAACGCTGTTCTATTACTAACTTGTTGGCCAAATGTGTCAGAAGAGTCAAGATGAAGAAATAAAAGATCAAAGCGGGGATTTTGTACTCTCTGTAAGAAGTTGAGCCACAATAAGCCCTTTCATGACTAATGAGACGCTCTTTACTTTGCTAAACATCCTATGCAAGGGAAGCATTTGTTTAAATATAATTCATTTCTGTGGATCGGTGAGTAAAACATACATTTATAGTTTTGTTAATGTTTTTATAATTGTTGAAATGAATAAAAGAGAGATGTACCTATCAAAGTACTCAACCTCATCCAGGATGTTGTGAGGATCAGAAGTAAGACTTGGTAACAGCATCACCATTTAGCCGAAAATCTAGAGAACTTTGCTCATCTCCCGAATGTTAAACAAAGAATTTTTCCTTTTGCATTCACCCTAAAAACATGAAAAGCTGCTTTGATAGTCATCCTACCTGTATTGCTCTTGTATGATTTTGTGTGTGTGTGATACAATCAGGTTTATAGCAGGTAAGGTACATGATTAAGTCACACTATTTTCACAAATGTTCTAATCACTTAAATTAGTGTTTAGATATAAAATTTAATACACAAGTTTCTTGGTGGAAAAAGCAAGATGGAGAGAAGGCGACTAGGTTTGATATAGCAGATGGAGTGTGAATTTGCTCAGATGGACCCTGGAATGACCAATAAAGAGCAACAGAAGAGAGAAGTCAAATATAGGGAAGAGTAATTCCTCCTCTTGCATATATTCTGAGATTTGAAAGGGCTGGGTCATAGACTATAGTGGCACCTCCTTTTACATCGCCTGCACAACGAATGTGCTGTTCATATTTAGTGTACAAACTACCCAGTTGAATAAAGAATCCAGCAGAAGAATATTTTGTATATTCCCAGTAGGACATATTACTCAGTAGTACATCTCTCCAAAATAAAGAGATCATCAGACTAATTATGTGGTACTATCGGTTTACTCCAAGCTTTAATTTCATAGTTGGCTCTCCTAGGATAAAAGTGGAGTTTTGTTTCATGGCATGCATGTGCAATAAAGAGAGCTAGGAGATGCTTATCAGTGAAATGATATTCTTCTATCTCATTCAAAAGAATGAGATGATCTATTTACTATAGGTTATCAGAGATCTGGCTCTGGATCTCCCAACCTTTATTGCTAGCAATTTCCCAGGTAGTCTGATGGGAAAGCTTCAGTGCTGCAGTGCTTAGATTTAACCAGACAGAAGCACTATTTTATTACACAGGGACTCTTTCTCAACAATACAAAGAAGTCAAATAATACAGCAATCATAATTTTACAAAGCACTTTGTGCTACTTTAAGCACCTCTTGTTTGAGAATTGCAAAAAAGAAAAACCCAAAAAACCCCAACTTTATGAAAAAGCATTTAACCTCATTTTGCAGATGAGGAAACTGAGGCACAGAGAGGTTAAGTGACTGGGCCAAAGATACTTGGGTCAGCAATAAATATAAGGACAAAAAGTAGGACCCCAGCATTCTAGCCTTTCTTGCCTATTCTTCGGTTATTGTTCTGGTTTTGACAATGCCAGTGCTAAAACCAAAGAATAAGATACTGAACTCAGGTCTGGAGGGATTCGTGTAGCATTTCATAGAAAGAGTTTCTACACACATTCTTTATGCATGGGAAATCTAGCCCTGTAAATAAAACCTTGACAATTTGAAAAATTGAGGCTGTTTTGTTATCTACAGTCAATGAGGTGTAAAATTAGATTTCAGGAACACTTATTGGCTCTCAGAGCTGAATCCAAGACTCAGTATTACATAACTTAGGAAAAGTACCAGTCTTCTAATTGCCTCTGGTAGAAAACGACCCTATCAGTAACGTATGATGCTTCTGTATAAAAAAAGTAGAGCTGTCTTGTTGCGGTCAGCTCTCTGGGGGGAAAAATGTTATCAGTCTAAATGACAAGAGGTCAGAATGCTCTAGGCATATCAAGATACTTTAAAAAATAATCATCATTTTAGTTAATATTCACATCTCTGTGGCAAACTCAACTGTTGGTAGAAATTTACTTATCGCCTCTATTGTGTGTTTTTACTCAAATCATATAACATATTTATTTGCAGGCAATTTTAAGCAGCCATTTGAAAACCAGTGTTTTAGAAATGGATTCAGAGATGCTCTCTAGCCCGTGTTCCCTATAGATGTTGGCGTTCGAAACAGAACTACATCAGGGAGCTTGTGATTTAGAGCATCGTCTTCTTAATTTTCAATAGGAATAAGATCAGTCTGTTCATGAAGGAACACAGATGTGACAGAAGGCCAGGGAAGCATCACATCTGCTTTTATTTCTTATGTTATATCCGCCGAGGTCCGTTGCCGAGCTTCGCCTGGTGGCCGGTTTAGTTGGGGCTCACTGTGATCCTCTGTCATCTGTGGAATGCATTCCACAAGCTTCGCCTTTTGCAGAAAGACAAACGGGAGACTTCGTTTCTTCCCATTCACACTGCAGATGTCTCTGTTCCTGAGTTTTAAACAACAATAAAGACAAAAAGCAAATCCCTGTAGTAAGAAACCAGACTTTTCAAATGAAACATTTTATTGTAAATAGCTCCTCATAGGTATTCCTCGTGCTTCATTCCCCACCCTCCCTTGTTTTTTGTTTTGTTTTTTGTTTGTTTGCTTTGATTTTTTAAAATGTTTATTTGGGGACTAGTGTTTCCATGGGGTGTGGTGTTACATTAAAATGACTCCCCTGCACAGCAGGGGTAGAATGTTTCTTTGTAACTTTGGTTCCATGCCCAAGACACATCTTTCCTTGATCTGTTGAAACTGTTTCCATTGCTGATTTTCTTTTCTTTACACAATATATGTTTATAGTTCTTCTCTTCTGGTTTGACATATACACGTTTCATTAAATGCAGCATATATTGTAGATTTTCAACAGGGTCATGTAGGAACTGTCAAGTAAGAAACCTTGAATAATGGCTTTAAAATACACAGTTGTAGTCCTGGCTACAGGGTAGTTCTTAGCTTTTGATCTCCCTCTCACTGTTGTAAACATTTCTGCCATCTTTGAAGGTTTAGAAGCATTTGTCTTTCTGGGGTCTTATCCGTGTTTTCTGTTACTCTGTAAAACAGAGGGAAAATTCTTTAATCATCATTTCAGTCCATGGCTGAAACAGGAAAAAGTTCTTTAAAAAAAAAAATAGAGCTCTTTCAGATCTGTGATCTTACACAAGTTACGTCAATGAAGTTTCTAAGCTTAATTACTTTAGTTTTAAATAAGAAAATAGAGGATCTATTTTAAGGGTTATTGCAACATAATGCATATAAAGCAATGAACAGTTCTTGTTTCATAATGAGTGGCCTGATATATTAGCAATTATCATTGTTCCCTTTTTTTTCTGTTTTCTTTTTTTTCTGGCCTTCTAAGACAATACCTTAAGAAGCTCTAATGAATTATCATACCCCCAAATACAAATGTAAGATTATTTTAGAAGCAGGTCTGTCTATGCCCTTCAATGACTTACTTTTACGTCACACTTCCTCCTCAACAATTGTATCCAGTGCCAGGTGGCCTCCAACCTGAGGTCCCGACCTGGGAACTGTGCCATGCAGCTTTCTTCATTGGCTCCAGCGATCTTCCTGAAAAGGTATGTCCCTGGGCTATGCCAGTTAGGAATCCTAGCCCTATTCTGCTATAAGTCTCTATGTCTGGGTCTTCAGTTGGTAAACAGCCAAAGATGGCACAGAGGACATGCTATCATGTACTATTCAAGAGCAGGGCCTTTAGAGTCTGAATAGTATAGATGAAGAAAAATGGGATTTCCATTTTCTCACTGTACGTCCAAGGACAAGTTATTTAAGTTCTCTAGGCCTTAACTGCTCCATAGGTAAAATAAAAATACTACTTCTGTAGCAGAATTATATTGGTACTCTAGATAGGGTGATCAAGACCAAGATCCAAAGTGGGATCCTTGATCCAAGGTGGGAGACACTTGGTACCCCAGGAAAGTTGCCAGTCCACCAACCAGACACAGATTAAAGATTCAAAAGAATTCTGCCCTCAGCGCAAGTCAGAACTATTTGGAATTCCTATCTGCAGGGCCATTCTGCTCCTAAAGACTAGACTGGACAGGAATGAGTGATAGAGTCACAGAGGAGAACCAGTAGGAGGGAAGGGCAGCAGTTGAGATGGAGGAGGAGGGACGCCCAGTGGCATAAATAGACATTGGGGGTATTTGCACAAATGACACTCACATTCTACTGCTCAAACACAGAGCAATGCTTGCCTACCGCACACCTTCCTTTGTCTCTCTGGACAGAGAACTGGAGAGGGATGGCAGGGCCAACAGAGGGGCGGTAGATTCCTTCCCAGCAAGACGGCGTGGCAGTGCAAGAGCTCGGGTCTCAGCCGGTCAGGTAATACTGCTGTGGGCATGGCCTGCACAGCCTCTGAAGAAGGCACACGCACATCCCCCCAAACGGTCAGGCCTTCACCGACCCTCACCAGAAAGCACATCAGGAACTGCTCAGTAGCAGCCAGAAAAATACCATCAACCACCAGGGGGAGGGTTACAACCGTGGTCAGTGGAGTTGACAGGCATGTAGCCTTTTCCCTCTGCCTCTGCCCTGCCCTCCTGGAGAACCAAGATTTGAAGAGGGAAGAGGGAGCGCTCTCTCAGAGCCAAGACCACGAACCTTCTGCTATACCTGGGATAGGGAAGAAATGTGAGTAAACAGAGCCTGAGGTTGAATTTTAAATTGAGTTAGACTTTCAAGAACTGAAAGTGGCTAAAAAATGGGGGGAACTGGCCTAGGATATTTTTAAAGAATGAGAGATGAAATTTAGAATCTGAGTGAAAGCCATGTTTTGAGAAAAATGTTCATATTTACGTCCCACTGAGAGGAGAGTCCCAAAACCTACTGACAAGTGTAATTCCCATATTCCCTTGGTAGAGAAAAGAACGGATCTTAATCTATATAAAAGATACTTTAAGGTGTATGTGTGTATATAATACGTATGCATATATATATCTGTACATAAAATATGGAAACACAGAAAGTCTTTTACTTGCAAACTTTCATTTTACATATTCTCAGAGATAAATCCTAAATTCTGTTTCAAAACACATAGGCATCATTTCTGCCTGTCACAAATGAAGTAAAGCCCATCATTTGAGTAAAACCATGTTGGCTTAAAAAAACAAATGGGCTTGTAGTCTCCCAGACTATTAACTTTCTGTACAGTGAGAATCTGTAAAGGAACTTGGAGCGAAGCCACATGTATTCAAACAGGCATTCTGAATACGTGAAGCGCTATCCAACGGTCCTCCATCAATGACCAACGTTCAGTGAATGAAAGGCCAGTACGCTGTAACTCAAACTGTACAGAGTACAAATCCATCCTTGGTTCAGAAGGCCGACTGGGTGTTACAGAGCCTCAGGGACTCTTCAGTGGGTGCTTCATGTCGATGAACTTTAGTTTCCTCCTCTTTCCTCCTCTGTAAAACAGCGACTGCAGCTATCATTTCTGAGAATTCACTGCCTGCCACCAGGCTCTAAGTGAACGAGCACCGCGATGTCACTTCTGACCTGAGACTCTCGTATCCAAGTCCCCACCAGGCCAGCTGCTTCATGGATGACACTTGGCGAATATTAGTCGGGTTCAATTGGCAGGCTACTTATGTTCACTATTCTTGAGGGTTCTCTAACTGCTAGAAGGTAGTTTAGATCCTAAGTTATGGCCACACACTTAGAGGCATATTGATTAACAAACTGTAGCCACCTCCCGATCTCTAGTTGCCACAAATACCTGCAAATCTGGGACAGCAGTCATGCGCTCTTCCTGCTTCCTGTGTCTCTATAAAGGGCACCACTCCCCAACCAACTGTACTATCCAGACCCCTGAGGGTCTTCCGGACACTTTGCATCCGTCCGCCCTCATATATAGTCATCATATGGTAAAATATTTAATAAAGAGTAGCTCTTATTACTGCCTCCATTTTACAGATGAGGAAATAGATCCTGTTAGGTACGTGTTGGTCTATGAGAAAGCTACGCAGAAAGGGAAGTAATATTGAATAAAATGTAACTGAAGTCAGAGGATCAGGGGAGGCTTCCTTGAGTCCCTGATTTTACAATGAGATGGGCAGGACAAGTGGATATTAAATAGTTGACCGTGGTATGGGAAATATATAGCCCAAGTAGACAGAGGCATGTCTCACAATGCATGATCCAAGACAGAATGCTTGGTATGTCCTAGGAACTTGGCTTTTAGTGTGTCTTTCTATGTGTCAGGTACTATATTGGTTGCTTTACTTATATAACATCACCTAATCCTTAGAAAAATAGTAGAAGATAATACCTGCTAATACTTTACATTAAGAAATTAGTGTTTAGAGAAATATAAATGTTTTTACTTTGTAGGAACACTGTATTAAATAAAATAGATATGAAATACACTTTCAATCACGACAGAGATATCCTCTTTCTCTTCATTACCATAATGTCATCATTATCATTAAGGAGTATTTATTGATTGGGATGCCTGGGTAGCACAGTTGGTTAAGCATCTAACTCTTGACCTCGGCTCAGGTCATGATCTCATGGTTCGTGAGTTCAAGTCCTGCAACGGGCTCTGTGCTGGATTCTCTCTCCCTCTTTCTCTCTCTGCCCCTCTCCTGCTTGTGCATGCCCTCTTTGTCTCTCTCAAAATAAATAAATAAACTTAAATTTTAAAAAAATCTAAAAATAAAAATAAGAAAGAAGAAGTATTTACGGATTTTCAATTATAAGCTAGGCACTATCTGGATATTGGGGTTACAAGGACAAAGGAGACAGGTATGGCCCCTACCCTCAAGAACCTATATACAATGAAGAAGAGAGGCATTGTTAATTAAAAACAACAACAAGCAAAACAAGTGAAATGCATGTGAAATATTGCCCCGAGTGAAATCAAGGAAGATTTCCCTGCAGGAATGACAAGTGAGAGATCTGAAGGATGAGTGAGTAGGTGTTCACTAGATAAAGCAGGGCTGAAAGTACTGTGCACATAGACTGTGTGGGAAAACCCCTGTGGGAGGCAGAAGGGAGTAAGACTCAAGACTATCTGCAGTGAGATCACACAGGGCTCGGCTGGGCACAGGAAGGAATTGGGATTTCACCCTAATAACGATACTTACCCAGGAAGGGGGCATGATTAGATTTGTGTTTCCTAACACTCACTCAGCGGCTGTGTGGACAGTGAGTTGTAAGAGTGTCTGGAGAAGCAATGAACTGAGTTAGTAGAGTATACCCCTAGGGAGTTGGGGGAAAACATATTTGTTCTTTTTTTTTTTAATTTTTTTTTAAATGTTATATTTATTTTTGAGAGAGAGGGAACGACAGCATGAGCAGGGGAGGGTCAGAGAGAGAGGGAGACACAGAATCTGAAGCAGGCTCCAGGCTCTGAGCTAGTTATTAGCATAGAGCCTGACGCGGGGCTCGAAACCATGAACCATGAGATCATGACCTGAGCTGAAGACGGACGCTTAACCGACTGAGCCACCCAGGTGCCCCAAAACATATTTGTTCCTGGATCCTTTCCTTTGTTCACTTATTTTTTAGGTTATTATCCAATGACATATAAAGAACAAATCAGATAGTTATCTTGGTATTATACTACTATGCTATCCAGGGCTACAATCTAACATGTCATAAATCTGCTTTCAAATTCATTTACTCAACTATTTATCCATTCATCTGTCTACCCTTTTGTGCATCAGTTAATTTAAAATGTATTCAGCAGCTAGTATTTAAGAACTGTTGTAGACATTGAAGATACAAAGATAAAGCATAAGCACTACCCTACGCTTTCTTAATAGTCTACCTTGTATGACAGATAGGGAAACAATCTTAATATGACTACATGAAGGCTAATAGATATATCGACATAAAGAAAGCCTGATTAACTGGCTTACAATGATTCATCTTATAGACTTTTCCTATCAATATAAAAGAATAAGGAGTGAAATTCTTCATTTTAAACAATAAATATTGTAGAGTCCTATTGCCATTTGTTTTCCATAGGCCACCTGAAGGCCTTGGTGGGAGGAGGGACTAAAAATTATAAGTGTAATAAGAAATGAATATTTACACATTTTAATGGAGAATTTGTAACTAATCAATTGTGGCTGTTCTTATACTTCAGTATATATTAAAAAAATTTTCTGGATCAGAACAAGAACACAGTATTATGTGCCTTTTAATATGTTTTATGTTACTAGACAGGAAGTGAAAATATGGAGCTATCAAGTTCAAGAGTCATGGTTGACACAAGAATCATTAGAATGGGACCAGCGTAGAAATGCCTGGGTGGCTCAGTCAGTTATGTTTCTAACTAGGATTCAGATCATGATCTCATCATCCGTCAGTTTGAGCCCTGCGGCGGGCTCTATGCTGACAGCTCAGATCCCAGAGCCTGCTTTGGATTCTGTGTCTCCCTCTCTCTCGGCCACCCCTCTCCTGCTTATGCTTTCTCTCTCTCTCTTTCTCTCTCAAATATAAATAAACATTAAAAAAAAAGGAACCAGGGCATGTAGACAAAGGATCATGATAACTTGTTCTCTGTCTGGTTATCCAACTTCATAATGAACAGAGCTGATTCCATTATATTCTTTATTAATCTATCCCTCTTCAGAAGAACAGGGTTTTCAATGGGTTATTACAAGCTAGATATAACAACCTGGTGATAACTATTTCTGTACTCCTCTTGTTTTCTTCTTTCCTTTGTCTTCCACTGTAACTAGCATGGAAGAATTTGTGGTATACTACTTCTTTAGAATAAATAAACAGAATGCATGGGAGGATGATATCTCTTAAAACTACCTGGGGTTCCTCTCCTTAAGATAAAAGTCTCAATAGGGACGCCTGGGTAGCTCAGTTGGTTGGGTGTCTGACTTCGGCTCAGGTCCTGATCTCATAGTTTGTGGGTTCGAGCCCCGCCGTCAGGCCTTGTGCTGATAGCTCAGAGCCTAGAGTCTGCTTCAGATTCTGTACCTCTCTCTCTGACCCTCCCCTGCTTGTGCTGTCTCTGACTCTCAAAACTAAATAAAAAAACATAAAAAAAAAAGATAAAAGTCCCAATATAATCTATGGACCTGCGTTACTTAGCCACTGAGAGCAATAAGGGTGCCTTCTTGGGAGCCTTCAGCAGCTTCTAGATCACGACGGACAAAAATGACTTAGGTAATTGTAATTGCCAAAAGAAAAAAAAAGAATGAGTTGCTTCACTTTAAGGAAGATATCTTTACATATACTTTAAGTTAGTCTTGGGTTTAAGAGCAGAATATAAATCTTTAATTTAGTAGGAAAATATTTTTATGGTTATGTGGAGTATGCCTTTCCTCTCTGCAGACAAGTCAAGCATTTTCCCTGCTTTTTTTTTTCCCACCTCTAGCTCATCTGCAATGGAGATAAAAGTGGCATTAATCAATTTCCAGTCATGTCTTATTTAAATCTAGATTACTCCCTGAAAAGAGGAGATGAAAAGGCAGCTACTTGTTTTGGGTTAGGTGGTTAACTATGGGATAATGCTAGAGGTTATAATTTCAAACTTATATATTGACAAATTCAGTAAACAGGATAACCAACTTTTAAAAATAGTAACAGCTAAGAGTTGTTGATGATTGAACTACGTTCCAAGAGATGCAATTAACCCTTCATATGCATAATCTCATTTAGTCCTCTCAATATAATCCCATTCTGTAGGTAATACAACCACTTTACAGAATAGGAAACCTAATCTCAGGTGGATTAAAGCTACCATGACATAGCCTGTAAATGGCAGGATCCAAATTTAACAGTATATCTCATTTCAAAGCTGTAACTCTAAACTACTCAGCCATTTTCCTAATCATATTTTAGACTCCCCAGATTCACTGTCACATTGATTTGCTGTACTCTTATTAGTTATAATCATGATCTTTCATTCAACAGACAATAAGTGTCAGTTATGTGCTACTCTGGAGGAAAAGCAAATTAAATCTTGTACAGCCCTCAAAGAGTCACACAAAATGGGAAGAGGTAGAGATGAGCACAATGTAATTTCAAAACCCACTAGCCCAGCAGTACTGCCCACGTTGCAGAAGACACCTCTGACTGTGATATATATGAACAGAAATGGTGCTCACAGTGTGGCAGCCGTGCCCTCTCCTTTGGGAGGCAGCATGGTGGTTCAAAGTGGCTAAAAACCTCTAGAGTGAGGATCTTGGTACAAATACTAATCCTGCCAATTGTAGCTCTACGGCCTCGGAAGTCCTGTGCTACTGTTTCTCCAACTGTAAAGAAAGGAATAAAAGCAGCACCTACTTTACAGGGGGCGTTGTGAGGTTTACTGTATCTACTGCTGAAAATAGCCCTGGCGTGTAAGTGTTAGTCATTAATGAGGTGACTATTTGAACCTATCCATTTTCTGACTAGTATTTATGAGCTTTGATTTTTTTCTTCCCTCAACTACCACATAGTACTTGGGTCTTGTTTCTTTCTTTCTTATTCTCAGTGGGAGAGAGCTATTTGTTTTCTAATGCTCTGGCCACTCCTACCTCCTCCTAGAAAAATCTCACCCATTTCACCTTACATATTTTCACTCAGTTTAAGAGACTCAATCCTCTTCCTATGTTCTGCAAGGTTACCATCCCTCTTGCCAGACAAAGGACAGGTGGCAGTCTGAAAAGAAACCCTTTTGGAAGAAAGGACAAAGCCAGAGGTTGGTTACGTGAGGACATAAACTTTCTGGGCATACATGCTTACCTCCTTCCTTGTATCGGGCCATGCTAAAGCACTTTTGCTTGCCAGTTCCACACCTAGGTAACAGGGTTGTTGCCCATGGAGACAGCAAGTGTCTCTTCTCTATTTTTCAACTTGCTATAGAAAATGTTGAATAACGTGAGGTCCAGGAAAGGTCCCTGTGTAATAGGACTTAATAGGAAAACCAAAGTGGACACAGACCATGACATATGGATATAGAAAAGCACCTGGCCCTGCCTCATTTTTAAATAATGCTATTATGAAGCGCAGTGTGTGTGCCCCGGTGGACATCAGATCATCTGGTATGCTTGCTAAAAACACAGATCGCTCCTTGCTCTCCACCCGTCCAACTCTCCGTCTCACCTCCGCCTTCAGTAACCTAATCCACTGAGTCGGAGGTAAGGACTTGGAATCTGTATTTTTCATACCTTTGGGAATCAGTGTCTAAGATTATTTATACATGTATTTGTGAGACAAAGACTTGTTCATTTAGTAGTAATAAAACTCTCATTGTTCTACATTGGCATTGAAAGTTATCTTACTTAAAAAAAAATCCAATTTCACTTAATAGCCTGTTTTCCTGAGTTCTGATGAAATCAGACAGGGAGAAAGGGTTAAAAATAATCAGCCATTTTTAGCCTGTTAAGCTTACAGAGTCAGAATTTTCAAGCTGGAAGAGAGACTAAAAATATACTCGGCATTTCTTCATTTCGCAAAGAGGGAAGCAGCCCTTTCCACATAATGGAAGGTGAGAATACTGAGCTCCAGAGACACCAGGACTTCCCGAGGCAATACAGTTAACTAGAACAATGTTCTTGATTTCCGTATTTGATGGTTGCTTTGTTTTTTTTTTTTTAATAATCACCCAAATGGACTGGACCTGCTTCTCAATTTTTTTACTTTAATGTATTTTTTTTTCAACTGAAACACAGTTGATGCACAATGTTGTTAGTTTAAGTTGATCTATTTCTCATTTTATGGCATTTAAGGTAACCAAACCAAATGTATTTGTTTTTAAACCACACGAACACGGGCCCTACTAGTAACTATATACCACATCCTTCCGATCAAATACCTCTTAGAACCACATTTTTAGAATTAAATGAAATCTTACCTTTAAGAGGCACCTTGACATCAAGGCCATAGAATAAAGGCAAGAGAGAAGAACAAGAATAGAAACAGAAACTGCAGAAGAAAAAGAAGAAGATTATGTAAATCTGAATTTCTGTAGTGTCATTCATGTAGTACAAAACCTCAAACTCCTCCATTTTGCTCATCTGACCACTTGTCACATACATACCAAGTACCTTTTGTTTAAAAAAAACATACGTTTTACTGGGGCGCCTGGGTGGCTCAGTCAGTTAATGTCTGACTTAGGCTCAGGTCAGGATCTCATGGTTTGAGGGTTTGAGCCCCCATCGGGCTCTGGGCTGACAGCTCAGAGCCTGGAGCCTGCTTCAGATTCTGTGTCTCCCTCTCTCTTTGCCCTTCCCCCACTCATGCTCTGTTTTTCTGTCTCAATAATAAATAACATTAAAAAGACACATTTTACTTATTATTGGCAAAATAATGAGAGGAACAACTGGTGTCAACTAACATGGACTCACACATTTTAGAATTCTGAGGGGGTCTAACAGATATTGGACCTAAGCTCCTAATTCTTTAAGTGAGAAAAGTAAGCACTGCACAGTTCATCAATAGTCTAACTGCATGTCACTTCATATCATAGTAAAAACTTGAATTTGGGCTTCCTGAATCTTACTTTATTCTATATTATTGTCTGTTTTTTAATGTGTGGCAGGGTAAATCAAAAATACAAAAATATGATCAGAGTATCCACTTCACCACTTAATGCTACCCTTGTTTGGTTAATGTAAATAAGGTATAGCAGAGAGAATATTAATGTGTAAGATAAGCATATGATGAGTTATCCACAGTGGGCTACTTCTGAGGTGGAAATGCAGACACTGTCAGTAATTACATCAGGACAGCCGGTACAGCCTGGGTCTGCCCTGAGCGAGAGAGGACGTAGGTATGAAATGTGCTTGTACACCAGGGGACGCCTCGGACAATGCGTGCATGCTGCTGTTCAAACCTCTGTGCTTCACAGATAGTCTCTCCTTCTTTGACTCGTGAAAGTTAAATGGAGTCTGATTTGTCTCTCTTCACTGAGAACCTTCACCAGAAAAGCAGATACTTGAGTGGATGACCAATTGCATATTAACTGTAGAAGGTCACAGGTCAGATCGGTATTTTTTAAATACCAATTTCCTTGGTGAGGTGCTCCTACAGAGTCAGACTTTGACCTTGTCATCACACTTCAGGAGCATTTTGTTGGACACGACTTCCTTGAGTAACGGTGGTGTACGGCATTCTAATGTTGAGCGTGGTATTGGCATGTGTCCTTTATTGCCACTGCTTACAGGGCTCTGGATTCATGGTAGCAAAATTGCAGGGACAAGTTATAAACAAGATGCTAAGAGCCAAGTATTGGTGACTGCTCTAGGAGTCTGGAAAGCAGAAACTCTGTCCTTTTTTTTTCTTTTCCACTCCTCTAAGATGGAAAGTGGTAAAATGATGCTCGTAGCAGAAGATGGAGAGGAACGGTAGGCTTCCACTACTCCTCTGAGGAGGTTAGATATCAGCGCCGCCTCTCTGGGTGTGAGGAGATACCCGTCACCTCACTGGCAATGAGATTCTTTGTCCAGGCAGTACGTGTGTGTGGGGGGGGTGGAGGGGCGAACGTAGTACATGGAGTCAGACACCTGGGCCTCAGGGCTTGATATGGACTACTTATATGGTCCCGGGAACGGTGTTTAATCTCTCTGACCTGTTGTGTTATTATCTGCAAAAAAGGGGATCCTGATATCTGCTGTGTCTGTCTCACTGAGTAACTCTCAGGAGAGTCGATGAAGCCGATGAACATGGAAGTGCTTGGGCTGAGGTAAAATCGCATACCTGAGGCAATTCTGTTGTGAGTGATCATCATGTGATGTATACTAACCATGTGCACAGAAATTAGGAACAAAGAATATTTCATGGACCCTCAGGAGGTGTTCAAGTACCCCAAGGAAAAGAAAGAAGAGTAGCTCTCACATAGCTGAGCTTTAGCATTTCTTCTGGGCTTGTGTGCGTTAACAAGGTCAAGGGAAAGGAAGGTGTGTCACAAACCTCGTCCCTCATTCAAATCTCCAGTCAGAAGCCAAATGGATTGTTTTGAAGTGGCTTAATTTATTACTGTATGTGGAATATGCTGCTCTGAATGCTAAAGAATCCTTGTTCACCATTATGGCTGTTACCCCATTATCATGAATGTTTAAGAAGTTCAGATCCGTGAAATGAAAAGTTCAGTGAACATAATCTTAATCTCCTTCCTCTAAAATTTTCATGAGGTTTATTAAGAAAATGCCTAGGGTTGGGGTACCTGGGTGGCTCAGTAGGTTAAGGGTGTGACTTCAGCTCAGGTCATGATCTCACAATCCATGAATTCAAGCACCGAATAGGGCTCTGTGCTTCTGTGCTGACAGCTTAGAGCGTGGAGCCTGCTTCCAATTCTGTGTCTCCCTCTCTCTGCCCTCCCCCACTCACACTCTGTCTCTCTCAAAAATAAATAAACATTAAAAAAATTTTTTTAAAAGAGAAAGGAAATGTCTAGGGTAGTGACATTAATAGATATTTTTAAAATCCTCCTTTCCCTTTTCAGTTTGGTTTTCCTTACATGAATGAGGCCTGAACCAAACTGAAGTTTCTGGTTTTAACTCCAACTTCCTCTTGGCCAGTCACAGGGCAGGTTAAGACTTCGCACAGAAAATTACTAGAACCAAGAGCTAGCCATTTATGGCTGTGGAAAATGGAAGGCATCAGGCATATGCATTGACATCCGGAGAAGCTGGAAACAATCCCCACCTTCTGTGGGTCTTCCTGCCAAATACTGGAAAGTCGGACTCAGCCCTTGTACACTTCACCTTTGCCTCATTCAGTCCCGTACAACTAAAAATTACATCTGGAAATTTAAAAAATTATACTTTTTAATCAAACACCCTCAGTGTTTTCTAATTTTCACATAAGTGACCTCGTTTGTTCCTCATGGAACCCACAAGAGGAGGTGAGGGCAAGCTTTATCATCTGCATTTTATAGGTAAGGCTTAGACACAAGTCTAGGTCACATACCCAAGGTCAAGTAAGTATGTGAAGACCCATCCTACATAAGAATCCAGGCTGCTGATGGTCTGGCTTTTGGCCCCGACCAGCTCCCTCTGATCTCACATGTATGGGTAACTACAGAAGCAATTTGGGATGAAGAAAATCCTGATCATTGTCTCAGAAGCAGCAGATGGTTTGCTATTTCCTTCTTGGGTGCCCACGGAAGATGCTGCAAAATAGCCATATTATTTTGCCACACAGAAATTCAAACTGAAACTCTAGGGAAGGCCTCTTGCCTTGCTGTGTTCTTCAGCATGGTCTCAGGGCATCAGGGGCAGAGTCACTGTTGTTGGGGTAGGACTGTTTGACTCACTGCAGCTCTCTAGCACCCCTGTGTGAGCCCTCTCCCTTCCTCCGCTGTGCACATTCCCAAATGCCACCTTTCAGAACTACTATGCTTTCCCCCAAGGTGTTGGCTGACTCGAGGAGTCTTTCAGGCCACTGGGGAAAGTGACATGAGGGCCTCATCATGACGTGTCAGCCTAAGTTTCTGGACTTACCATGAAAGGGACACTGAAGCACAAGGAAGAAAGGGCTTTCTATCAACAATAACAGGGATGATTGTTGTATTTTTTTTTCAAAAAGGGACCAAAAAGATTTTTCAAAAAAGGCAAACTAGAGTCACAAACTCAAAAGAAACTTTTGGAAAGGAAATGAAGATAAGAAAGGGGAAGTGAGGAAAGAAAGTACCCATAGCAAAAAAATAGGAATCGACACAAAATGCAAACATGTCCAGGCTAGGTTGCTGAAGACAGAACCTTTTCTGGGATGGTGGTCACTGATGGTGAAGTTTATATTGACCGTAACAACACCGGCCTCAGCAAGATACACGGTAACAGAGAAGAAACACGACACGGTGAGTGAAACTCCTATTATTTTCTGATCTGAAAGTTAAAGACTGAAATTCGCACTGAATTTAACACGTACCTTTTCTTCTAAGTCCTTTATCTGTCTTTTCTGGATGTCTGTTTTATCTTCTAAGTCACGAATTCTCTGAAGAAAGGAAAAAAGAGAAAGACTTAGTGGGTGCTTAACAAGACGATTATTCGCCAACCTAAAACACAAAACTTGCATGAAAACATTAACATTAGTACTCAAAGCTAGAAGCATCACATATAGGTTTTTCCATACCTAGAAGATGGTTGGATTACCCACACTTGTGATGGAAAAGCATAGTATTGATTACATATGTATTTTTAAGTTTGCTACCTCTGTCTAGGCACCTACCCCTACAGACCCTATCCCTGAGAGGGACGTAACATTCTCACCCCCTGGGTCCTCAGGCTTGGCCATGAGACCTGTTTAGCCAGTGGAATGTGAGTAGAAGTGGGAGTACCACTTCCTCAGACAGACTGCAGTATATCCCAGAACTAGTGATTAAAAAACTAACTGGGTTGTAGCCATTCGGAGTGAGATTCTTAGTTGATGATTACCACTGTAAAAAATGGCTAGAGGTGATGTTCACAAATGCAAACAGTCCCATCATTTTTTGCTACCCTTTCTTTCCAACCGAATTTCATCTCTGCTTCAGGGTAGAACTTCCTCATAAAACTGGATTTGCCAATTTTCATAAAACAAAGTAGAGATAGACTTGGACAAAAATTCCAAGGAGGGGACTGATTAAATTAGGGGAAGGCTAAACAGAGCAAAAAGCGTAAGTAATCCTAAAGGCAAAATAGTTAGTTCCAGAACTCTTTGAACTTATTTGTCAACTGTGTAACAAAATTCCAGTTATTTAAAAAGCACAGATTTGAAATCAACATTACATATTTATTTGCAAGTGAAAAATAGTCTTAAAATTTTGAGTCAAGTAAAGGCCTTTTATGTTCATGGCACATGGTTATGCAGTGTAAGTTTGTTATTTAATACCTCTCTTGGGAATAATCAGAAAATGGACCACTGGAGTCTGAGAAGAAAATAGCAGAAGCTAAGTGGGATAATAATATAGAAAGAGAAGTTTTTATAATACAGTTTGGGGAGAAAAAGGGGAAGCTAGAACAAATACTTGAACTTGGAAATCGTATCTCCCAGAGATGACTCTGCCTCCCAGGGGACATTTGGCAATGTCTAGATATCTTTTAAAGTTAGTTAATTTAATCTGAAGTTTACAATCCAGTGGTTTTAGAATATTCACAAAGTTGTACAACCATCATCACTAACTGAGTGTCTGGACATTTCTGAATCACATGTGGTCACTAATCACACCTGGAGTGGGGGTTGTAAATAGCATCTAATGGGCACAGCCCAGGAAGATAACAGGACAGCCCCCTACCATAAAGAATCCTATGACCACATGGAAAGAGCCTAAATGTCTATCAACTGATGAATGGATTAAAAAGATGTGGTATATATATACATGGCAATGAAAAAAAATGAAATCTGGCCATTTGTAGCAAAATGGATGGACCTTGAGGGTGTCATGCTAAGGGAAATAAGTCAGGTAGAGAAGGACAGATACCATATGTTTGCACTCATAGTTCTAACAGGAGA